>JAQQSW010023103.1:0-10337 GCA_028646575.1 Pseudocheirus occidentalis
GGGGGCCGCCGTGGCTCTCAGCCGTTCCTGCTGCAACAGCCGCCTCCCGCTGCCTCCTTGCCCTGGGAGCAGTTTGGCCGGACCGCTCTTCTCCTCCCCAGTTAGCAAAATCCACTGACCTTTCTCTTAGCCTTTTTGTCTTCTGGCCTGATAAATGTGGTAATTGTGCCTCCAGTGCAGCAGATCTGCTCTCCTGCAGCTGCAGTTCCCCGCCCGATGCCCCAGGGCCTGAGCCGGCTGGGGTTTCAGCTGTGGGTCCCCGACTGCTGGGAAGAGCCCCGCCTGCTGCGCTGCCTGTAGGGTTTTCTGTCTGGTGGAGAGTTTTGGAGCTTGAAAATCTGTTTAGCGTCCCATTTTATGAGTTTTTTTAGCATATTTGTGTGGGAGCTGTGGTGCTTTGCTGTTTCTATGCCGCCATCTTGGCTCCGCTATGCAAAAACTTTTTAATTTTATATCATTAAAATGATCTATTTTACGTTTTGTAGTGCTCTCCATATCTTCTTTGGCCCTAAATTCTTCCCTTATCTATAAATCTGGAAGATAAACTACTCCACGCTCTCTTAATTTCCTTTTGGTATCACCCTTAATTTGTAAACCATGTATCCATTTTAACCTTCTCTTGGTATACAGTGTGAGATGCTGGTTTAGACCTAGTTTACACCATGGTGTTTTCCAGTTTTCCCAGCAGTTTTTGTCAAATAATGAGTTTTTGTTCCAAAAGCTTGGACCTTTGGGTTTATCAAATACTAGATTACTATGATCATTAACTATAATGTAATCTGTACCTATTCTGTTTCACTAATTCACCACTCTATTTCTTAACCAGTACCAGATTACTTCAATAATTATTGCTTTATAATACAGTTTGAGAACTGGTACAGCTAGACTACCTTCTCTTGCATTTCTTTTCACTGACTCCCTTGGTATCCTTGACCTTTTGTTGTTCCAGATGAATTTTGTTATTATTTTTTCTAGCTCTATAAAATAATTTTTGATACTTGAATGGATATGGCACTGAATGAATAGATTAATCTAGGTAGAACTGTCATTTTTATTATATTGGCTCAGCCTACACATTAGCAATTAATATTTTTTTCCAATTGTTTATATCTAACTAATTTGTGTGGAAAGTATTTTATAGTTGTGTTCATATTATTCCTGGGTTTTTCTTGGCAGGTAGTCTCCCAAATATTTTCTGATTTCTACAGTAAGTTTATTTTTTATTTATTTTTTTACAATAAGTTTAAATGGAATTTTTCTTTCTATTTCTTGCTGCTGGACTCGATATAGAAAATGCTTATAATTCATGGGGATTTAGTCTATATCCTGCAACTCTGCTACAGTTAATAATTTCAAGTAGCTTTTTAGCTGATTCTCTAGGATCTTCTAAGCATAACTGCATATTATCTGCAAAGAGTGACAGTTTTGTTTCCTCATTGCCCAGTATAATTCCTTTAATCTCTTTTTTTGCTTTTAGTGCTATAGTTAATATTTCTAGTGTAATATGAAGTAACAGAGGTAATAATGGGCATCTTTATTTCACTCCTGACCGTGTTGTGAAATTTTCTAGTTTATTCTCATTACAGATAATGCTTGCTTATGATTTTAGATAAATATTACTTATTTTAAGGTAAACTCCATTTATTCCTATGATTTATTGTGTTTTTAACAGGAATGGATGCTGCCTTTTGTCAGACTGTTTCTGCATCTATTGAGATAATCATATGATTTGTTGGTTTTGTTATTGATATCGTGAATTATACTGATAGTTTTCCTAATAATGAACCAGCCCTGCATTCCAGGAATAAATCTCACCCGGTCATAGTGTATGATCCTTGTGTTATATTGCTATAATCTCTTTGCTAGTATTTTATTTATTTATTTTTGCATCAATAATTATTAGGAAAATTGGTAGATTTCTTTCTCTCTTTGGGTTCATCCTGGTTTAAGTATCAACACCATATTTGTGTTATAAAAAGAATTTTGTAGGACTTCTTCACATATTTTCCAAATATAGTATCAGGATTAATAGTTCTTTAAATGTTTTGTAGAATTTGCTTGTGTATCCATCTAGTCTTGGGGATTTTTCCTTAGGAGATTTAACGATGGCTTGTTCAATATCTCTTTCTAAGATTGGGCTATTTAAGTATTTTATTTCTTTATTTTTTCGTCTTTTAATCTGGGTAACATATTTCTGTAAATATTCATCCCATTTCATTTAAATATTCAAATTTATTGGCATATAATTGGGCAAAATAGTTCCAAACAATTGTCTAAATTTCCTGTTCTTGATGGCTAATTCACTCCTTTTATTTTCAATGATAGTAATTTGGTTTTCTTCTTTCCTTTCTTAAATCAAATTAACCAATGATATATCTACTGTACTGGTTTTGTTTCCTGATGTGGTATTTAATTGAGGTTTTTTTTATTTGTTTTTTTCTGGTTTTTTTAGTTGCATGCCCAATTCATTGTTCTGATTTTTCTTTTTTTTTCATTGATGCAAGCAATTTGAGGTATAAATTATCCATCCCATAAATTTTGGTGTGCTGTTTCATTGTCATTTTCTTTAATGAAAGTATTATTTCTATGACTTGTTCTTTAACCCACTTTTTTTAGATTATTTAATTTCCAATTAATTTTCAATCTTTCCATTGTTGAAAGTAATTTTATTGCATTATCATCTGAAAGGGATATGTTTATTATTTCTGCTTTTCTCCATATAGTTGTGAGGTTTTTATGTCTTAATACATGGCCAGTTTTTGTGTAGTTGCATGTCCTGCTGAGAAAAAAATATATTCCTGTCTATTCTCATTTAATTTTCTCCAGAAATCTATCATATCTAATTTTTCCACAATTTTATGCATCTCCTTAACTTCTTTATTATTTTTTGGTTACATTTATCTAGTTCTGAGATGGGGAAAATGAGGTCCTCCACTAGTAAAATTTTATTACCTATTTCCTCCTGTAAATCATTCAATTTCTCCTTCAAAAATTTAGATGTTATACATTTGTTGCATATATATGTTTGGTATTGATATGATTTCATTGTTCATGGTATCTTTCAGAAAGATATAGTTTCCTTCCTTATCTCCCTTAGTTAGATCTACTTCAGCACTTGCTTTGTCCGGGATCATGATCGCTACCCCTGCTTTCTTTGCTTTGGATGAAGTATAATAGATTCTTCTCCAGACACTTACCCTTTATTCTTTGCTTCTAATGTGTTTCTTGTAAACAACATATTATAGGATTCTGGTTTTTAATTCATTCTGCTATTCACTTTCATTTTGTAGGTGAGTTCATTCCATTCATATTTCTAATTAGGTTAACTAACAGTGTATTTCCCTTCATACTGTTTTTCCCTTGTATTCCCCCTCTCTCATAGGTTTCCCCCCATCCTTTCCCTCCTCACAAGTGTTTTACTTCTGATCCCTGCCTTCCCCAAAATACCCTTCCTTTTTTAATCCCTCCTCTCTTCTACTATCTTTGTCCTTTTTTACTTTCTTATAGGGTAGCAGATTTCTATATGTAGATCATATGTATGTGTGTGTGTATATATGTACATATATACACACACACATATATATGCACACATATATATATACATACACACACTATAAATATATATTACATTACATGCATGTGTGTATTCTATATCCAAATGAGTATGTATATTATTCCATCTATGAGCCAATTTTGATGAGAGTGATACATAAATTTTGTCCACCCCACCCCCAATCTTCCCTTTCATTATAATAGCTTTTGCATACCTCTTTTATGCAGGATAATTTACCCCCATTCAATCCCCCCCCCCCAAATTCTCTTCTGGTGCAATTTTCTTTCTCCCCACTTTATTGGGGGGGGGGGTATCATACCATCAAAGTTACCTTGTATCCACACTCTCTGTCTACATACACTCTAATTGCTCTTACAGTAATAAAGTTGGCTACAAATATTATCTTGCTGTATAGAAATATAAACAATTTAACTTTATTGAATTTCTTATGTTTTCTCTTTCTCATTTTTTACCATTTTATTTTTCTTGAGTCTTGCATTTGGAGGACACTTTTTTAAAAATTCAGGTTTTCCTTTTAATTATAAATGCTTGAAAGTCCTCTATTTCTTTAAGTATCCATTTTTCCCCCTGTAAGATTATAGTACATATTGCTGGTTAGCTGATTTTTGGTTGTAATCCTAACTCCTTTGACTTCAGTATATCATATTCTAAGCCCTCTAGTTCTTTAATGCATAAGTTACAAAATCCTACGTAATCCTGACTCTGCCTTCACATTATTTGCATTCTTTCTTTTTGGTTGTTTCCAGTGCCCTGGAATGTTGCTATCATGTTCCTGAGAGTTCTTATTTTGGAATCTGTTTCAAGTGGTGATTGGTGAATTCTTTCAATTTCTATTTTACCTATTGGTTCTAGTATATCAAGACAGTTTTCTTTGATAATTTCTTGAAAGATGTTGTCAAGGGTTTTCTTTAATCATGATTTTAAAGTAGTGTAATAATTATTAAATTATAATTCCTGGATCTATTTCCTACATAATTTGTTTTTCTGATGAAAAATTTCACTCGTTTCTACTTTCTAAAAACTTTTTTGGATTGTGTTTTATTATATATTGATTTCTCATACTCATTAGTTTCCACTTGTTCAGTTCTATTTTTTGAGGAATTATTTTCTTCAGTGAGTTTTTGTATTTTCTTTTCCATTTGGCCAATTTTTTTCCTTTTCCCAATTTTTTTTCTACTTCTTTAATTTGCTTTGGAAAAATCCTTGTTAAGCTCTTTCCTGCTCCTAGATCAGTTCTGAGGGGTTTTCTAGTTGTGTTGGGGGCAGGTGGATTTGAGAGGGTTTCAGAGAGCTCCTTCCTTACTGTGCCATCTTGGCACTGGAATTTCCATGCATGTCTAAATTCAATGCCTTTTCCTCAATCTTCATTCTTCTTGACTCCTCTGCAAACTTGGACACTGTAGATTACCCCCCTTATCTTTGATATTTTCTTCTTCCAAGGTTTTTAGGACACTACTTTCTTCTATTTCTCCTGTCCATAAGACTGTTCCTTCTCAATCTCCTTTGCTGGATACTTATCAAGATCACAACTAACTGTGTTGTCCCACAAAGCTCTATCCTGAGCCCTCTTCTCTTCTCCCTCTATAATACCTCACTTTCTGACACTTAGGTGATGAGGGTCTGTACCAGGGTAATAACAGTATCAACAGAAAGAAAGGAGCATATGATAGAGATGTTACCAAGGTACAAATGACAACTTAGTGGATATGGGTATAGGAGAAATGTTGAGAGACAACGACAGTTGAGGATGACATCAAGATTGTGATCATGGCAGACTGGGTGGGTGGTACTACCCTGAACAGTAAAAGGGAAGTTAGGAAGAGGGGAGGGTGTGGGGAAAAAGATAATGAGTTAAGTTTTGGACATGTTGGTTTTAAGATGCCTAAAGCAATGCAGTTCAAGACACCTGACAGGCAGACAGTTGGAGATGTGAGTCTGGAGGTTGGGAGAAAGCTTAGATCTGAGAACAGATCTGCATAGAGATGATAATTGAATCCAGCGGAGCTGATCAGATCATCAAGTGAAATGGTAGCCAGGGAAAAGAAAGCCCAGGATAGGGCTTCTAGGACCATCACAGTTAGCAAGTGCAACATTGATTAAGATCCAGCAAAGGAAAGAGAAGAAGTCAGATCAGCAGGAAGAGAATGAGGAGACAGCAGTGATAGGAAAACCTAGAAACAACGAGTGTGATTGACAGTGTCGGAGGCTGAAGGGGTCAGAAGGACACAGATGGATTAAATATCATTAGATTCAATAATTAGTATCTTTGCACAGTTTTCTTGTCAATTCTGGGTCACCTCCATACCCAACAAGACAGTAGAGGAGAATGTATGGATTATGGGAATGTTATGTATGGGGAGGACAAGAAAAGTAAAAGATACACACACACATACATATGCATGTGCATGTACATATATGTATATGTATGCATGTATATGTGTACATACATGCATATGCATGTGTATATGTGTGTATATATACATATACATATACATATACATATACATATACATATACATATACATATACATATACATATACATATACATATACATATATATATATATATACATATACATACACATCCCCTGCCCTAGAAAAGTTTGCTTTAAGAATTAGATCTTGTTCTGGTCCCCCTGTTCAGCCCCCAACCCTTCCACTTAGTATAGTAAGTTTATAAGCTGCCAATACAGTGAGTATTTTAAGTATATACAATAAGTATAAGTATATACAATAAGTAGCCAGTACAAAGTAACAATAGCTGTAAGTAAGACTGAAAAGGAGAACCTACAAGCCACTTACAGCTAGTCCCACAGATTAAGGGACCATAATAGTTACTTGAAAACTGTCTGATAATTTAACTAAAATCCACATTCTGAGATTATGTACTAAATCAGAGGAAGCCAGCTAGGCTGGCCCACTAACAGTTTGTAAGCCTCAGATGAACTCCAGACATCCTCAGTAAGACCTGCAGAACACCAGATTCTGATAACTTTGAGATGATGCGGATTTGTTAATGAACCCTAAAATGACACAGATATGAATCTGTCCCCCAGAAAAACCCTATAAAAATGAGACCCAACATTCCTAAACCCCTCCCCCAAGCACTCCTCCATCTCCTATGAGTCCCGGCTCACAGAGGAGTTCCCCCATGGACTTTTCTTTGATTAGAGGTAGAGTCAGAGATGGACAGGAACCAGGGGTCATGCAGTCTGATGACCTCATTCTGTAAATGAGGAAATGATGAACAGAGATGCTAAATGACTGGACACAAGGCATGCAGAGGTCTTCTTATTGCCCATCTAGCCCTCTTTCTTCTGTACCAAGATGTCTCTTTATTCTATTCTTCAACAATCCCTCTCTTCTTTATGTTTTTATAAAAGTTCTCACTATCAAACATCATACTCCTTTTAGATGACTTCATATGTGTAAATCTTACCTCACCACCAAAGACAGAAGATCCGTATAAGATCCATGTATGTCTTTTACAATTATTTCATATCCCAATGAATTCATTTTTAAGAACAGAATATTAAAACAGGCTTTTACAGAGAGAGTGTAAACGATAAAGGAATTTTTCATTTTTAAGATAAGGAAATGAAGACCCAGCAAAGGGAACTGAAAACACCATTTATGTAGTTAGATGTATAGAGAGGCCTCCCAGTTCTACACATGATGGAAAGATATAAGACCCTTTTGGAAAGGTTTCTTCCCATTTTTTAACTCCTTGGAGAGAATTATGGGAGAAATATTAATGGTTATTGGGTGCTGAAGCACAATATGGCATATTCTAAGGAGGTCCTATAAACACGCCCCCTTTTCCCTCTTCGTATTCAATGTGAACAAGACACATTTAAACTGACCATGTCCAGAGCTAAAGCTAGAGCAACGTGACTGGAGCTTTTCCTCAGACCATCAGTATGTCTACTCAGTCCCAGGATTGACCTCCTCCAGGATTATACCCAACTGCAGCCAATACCATCTTCCCACGCTCTTCTTCCTGGACTTCTCAGAGATGCCTAGTGAGATTTAACCAAAGGTAATTGCTTCCTTGCTCCATTAATTTTCTTATTATGTTATGCTAAGCCATGTTTCCATTTGCAGCTTATATTGGCATATGACATGAAGCATTAGTCTAATTTCTTCCAGACTGCTACTCAATTTACCAAGTACTTTTTGTTAGAAAGTCCTTCCCCCAGTAAGTGGCATCTTTAGATTTACCAAACAGCAGGCTACTGTGTTTGTTCTTCATGCTGTGTACATAGTCCATCGATATCTCTCTCTCTCCCTGCTTTCCTCTTTCTCTCTCTCCCTGCTTTCCTCTTTCTCTCTCTCTCTCTCTCTCTCTCTCTCTCTCTCTCTCTCTCTCTCCCTCTCCCTCTCTCTCTCTGTCCCTCCCCTATTAAACCATTTTATAGATTATTATTTTATACAACTGTTTGAGATATGGTACTGATACATACTTTGTTCCTACTTTTTTTTTCATTTGTTCCCCTTCAGATTCTTGACATTTTGTTACTCCATATGAACATATGAATTTCATTATATTTTTTCTAGGACTGTAAAATATCCTTTAGGGAGTTTGATTGCTAAATCACTGAATAAAGCAAATTAAGTAATATTATTATTTTAAATATATTGGCTTGACCTACAAATGAGCAATTAACAATGTAAATATGTATTTCTACAAAGAGTGTTTTATACTTGGATAATTATACTCCTTACATGTATCATGTAAGACATACTTCAAATATTTTATAGTTTTTCTAGATATTATAAACAGAACTTGTTTTGTTTAGTTTTATTGGTCGTATCGAAGAATGTTGATGATTTAGGTGGATTTATCTTATATCCTGCAACTTTGCCTAACTTATTATTTCAATTAATTTTAATGGATTCTCTCAGGATCTCTAAGTACACCATAAAATCATTTACAAAAATCATAATTCTGCTCCCTCTTTTCCTATACTTATTCTCTAAATTTCTTTTTCTTGTCTTATTGCTATACTTAGTATTTCTTTTTTGTGATGCTTTTTTATTTTTATTTTTAAATTTTAAATAAATTTATTTATTTATTTTCTTGTTTACATCATTCATTTCCACAAGATTCTGAGTTACAACCTCAAAACAGCCATCCCACTGTATAGCTCCTCCCCCAATCTGCTCTCTCCTATGTCCTCCCCCATCGCCCCTCTGACTTTCTGGTAGAGCAGGATGAATTTCCCTACCCCAGTGCATGTATATCTTAATTCCCAGTTGCATGTAGTTAATAATAATATATATGTATATATATATATATATATATATATATATATATATATAAAAACACTTGATTATGTGTGTGTGTGTAAAACATTTTATTACAGAACTTTAAATTCTTAATTCTTTCCCTTCCTCCTTCATCACCCACCCCCACTGGAAGGACAAGCAATTCAATAAAGGTTGTGCATGTGTAATTATGCAGAATATCTCCACAGTGGACATATTGTGAGAGACTGATTACATGTCCCTCCTTCATATCCCACTCCCACCTTGTTCTATTCTCTGTCCCTGTCCCTTGATAGAAGTGTGCACTTCCAGAAACCTTCCCCCACTGCCCTTCCCTCTGTCATCCCAAATCTCATGCCCATCTCCCCTACTCTCCTGTTTGACAAGATACCCAGTTTAGAGTATATGTCATTCCTTCCCTAAGCCAAATTCAATGAGAATAAGGTTGACCCTTCCCCTTTTGCCTTCCTGTTCTTCCCCTCCATTGTAATAATTATCTCTTGCCTCTTCTATATGAGATGATTAACCCCATTCCATCTCTCCCTGTCTCCTCTCATTCTAATCCTATCCCACCACAGAATTTTACCTTTTAAAGTATCATCCCTTCCTATTCAATTGATCCTGTGCCTTTGTTTGTATACATATATACACATACTCAGGTATGTGTTCATATGCATATATAAACCTTCCTATATAGACATATGTGTATGTATACATATATGTACAATTATATTCCCTTCACCTATCCTCATATTGAGAAAAGTTTCATAAGTTACTATTATCATTTTTCCATGTTGGCATGTAAATAGTTCAACTCTGATAAGTTCCTTATGATTTACATGTTTACCTTCTCATGCTTCTTGTATTTGAGTGTCATTTTTTTTTTCAGTTCTGGTTTTCTCAGCAAGAATGTTTGATGGTGGCGGAGTCAAGATGGCGGCACAGAAACACTAGAACTCTGTGAGCTCCCTCCAATACCACTTCAAATACTTATAAAATACGGGTCTAAACAAATTTTAGAGCTCCAGACTCCACAAAAATGAGAATGTTTGAAAGTCCTCCACCTCACTGAATGACCATATTTTCTCCTGGAACATCATTTGCTGGGTAGGTGATTCTTGGTTTTAATCCTACCTCCCTTGATCTCTGGAATATCATATTACACAGAATATCTCCACAGTGGGCATATTGTGAGATATGTCCATAGAGAAGCTTAATCCCTTAATGTAGAAGCAATCCCTTAATGGAGAAGCTATTTGATCCTGGGTAATCCTAATTGTATTTCCACAATATTCAAATTGTTTCTTGTTGGCAGCTTGTAATATTTTCCCTTGATCTGGGGACTCTGGAACCTGGGTATAACATTCCTAGGAGTTTTCTTTTGAGGATCTTTTTCAAGAGGTGATCAGTGAATTCTTTCAAGTTGTATTTTGCCCTCTGGTTCTAAAATATCAGGGCAATTTTCCTTGAGAATTTCTTGAAGGATGCTTTCTAT
>JAQQSW010023104.1:0-10337 GCA_028646575.1 Pseudocheirus occidentalis
TCTTTGTCTCTCTCCTCTCTGTCTGTCTCTTTCTCTGTCTCTCTCTCCCATATCTCTATTTCTCTCTCTATCTCTTTCTCTCTCTGTCTCTCTCCTCTCTTTCTCTGTCTCTTTCTGTCTCTCTCTTTGTCTCTCTCTGTTTCTTTCTCTGTCTCTCTGTCTCTTTGTCTCTGTCTCTCTGTATCTTTCTATCTTTCTCTGTCTCTCATATCTTTTTTCTCTCTCTGTCTATCTCTTTCTCTCTGTCTCTCTCTTTCTCTCTCTCTGTCTTTTTCTCTGTCTCTGTCTCTCTCTCCTGTCTATCTCTATCTCTGTCCATGTCTCTGTCTCTGTCCCTCTCTCTGTCTCCTCTCTCTTTGAGTCTCGCCTCTCTGTCTTTCTCTGTCTCTCTCTCCCATATCTCTATTTCTCTCTCTGTCTGTCTCTTTCTCTCTCTGTCTCTCTCCTCTCTTTCTGTCTCTTTCTGTCTCTCTCTTTGTCTCTCTCTGTTTCTTTCTCTGTCTCTCTCTGTCTCTTTGTCTCTGTCTCTCTGTATCTTTCTGTCTTTGTCTCTCTCATATCTTTTTTTCTCTCTCTGTCTATCTCTCTCTGTCTTTTTCTCTGTCTCTGTCTCTCCTCTCTCTGTCTATCTCTCTGTCTCTCTGTCTCTTTGTCTCTTTCTCTGTGTGTGTGTGTCTCTCTCTCCTTCTTTCTTCTCACTCTCTCTCCCTCTATCTCTGGACAAGGAATTACAAAAAGTAGATACTAATGAAGAATGAATGAGTTGGCAAAGTGACGTCTCTGCCTTTTAGTCTGCTGGCCAGTTTGGCCATAACTCTCCCTCAAGGAGCAGCATCTTTTACTCTTTTGGCTGCAGTCACCTCCTTTGGACGCTGCTACCATTTCTCCTCCCTCTGTTTGCCGGGTAGTGATGGAATCACTTACCAAGATCTTAGTACTTATCAAGGGCTCACTATGCACCAGATACTGTGCTAATCCCTGGGGATACAAAAAGAGACACATGTCCTCAAAGACCTCACATTCTAATGGGGGAAACAACATGCAAATATATGCAAAGTAAGCTAGAGACCAGATGTATGGGAAATAACAGGTGACCCCTGGGATTTCAAAGGCTCCCTTAGAAGGTGAGATTTTAATAATCTAATCTTACAGGGTCACTGGGTGGTGCAGTGAATAGAGCACTGGTTGTGGCATCAGGAGGACCTGAATTCAAATCCTGCCTCAGACACCTGACATTTACTAACTGTGTGACTTTGGGAAAGTCACTTAACCCCAATTGCCCTCCAAAAACAAAAAAACAAAAAGATTTTTAATCTTAGAAAAATAAATTGGAGGAGTCATCAATGAACTTAAGAAAAACTTCTCAAGACCAAATGGATTCATAAGCGAATTCTACCAAACATTTAGAGAACAATCAATCTCAATATCATATAAGCTATTTGGGAAAATAAGGGAAGGAGTTCTAAAATTCCTTTTACAACACAAATATGGTGCTGATATCCAAACCAAGAATAAATGAAATAGAAGGAAAAAGTATAGACCAATTTCCCTAATGAATATTGATGCAAAAAGTTTTAAATGAAATACTGGCAAGGAGATTACAGCAATATATCACAAAGATCCATAGCCAGGTGGGACTTATACCAGAATGCAGGGCTGGCTCAGTATTAGGGAAAATATTGGCATAATTGACCATATCAATAACAAAACCAACAGAAATCATATGATTATCTCAATAGATGCAGAAAAAGCCTTTGACCCATTCCTATGAAAAAAAACACTAGAGAGCATAGAAATAAATGGAGCTTACCTTAAAATTATAAGTAATATTTATAGAAAACAATCAGCAAGCATTATCTGTAATGGAGAGATCAGGGGGGAACCCCAATACAATACACTCAGGGGTGAAGCAAAGATGCCCATTATCACCCCTATTATTTAATATTGTAATAGAAATGTTAGCTATGGCAATAAAAGAAGGAAAAGATGAGAGAGGACAAAGACAGACCCCCAGCAGCTGTTGCTGTAGTCCAGGTGCAAGGTAATGAGGGTATACACCAGGACAGGGGCAGAGGAGAGAAAGGGAAGAATTGGAGAGATAGCATCCGGGTAGGAATGACTGGGTTGGTAGCAGATCGGATGGGGGAGGGTGGTGAGAGATAGTGAGTGGTCAAGGATGTCTCCCAGGTTTGGACACTTGTGGTCTTCTGGACAGTAATAAGGAAGGTAGGAGGTAGGGTGGGTTTGGGGAAAGATAATGAACTTGATTTTGTACATGTTGAGTGTAAAATGTTTACTGGAAATCCAGTTGGAGATGTCTGAAAAGTCATTGGAGGTTGGCAGAGAGATTAGGGCAAGAAAGGTTAATTGGAGAATCCTCAGCGTGGAAATGGTCATTCATTTGGCAGGAGCTTCTGAGATCTCCCAGTGAAGTAAGATGGAGAGAGAAGAGAGAAGGTCTCGGAGGAGCCCTGAAGGACACATCCAGCTAGAGGGTGTGGTCTGGAGGAGGATTGGACCGAGGAGAACTTCCCTACTGCCTACAAACATGTCCATGTCTCCCCATCCTGAAAAACCTCTTATTTTATCCTTCCATATCCACCAAAACTGCCCTCTCCAGAGTGACCCATGACCTCTTAGTGCCCAAGCCCAAAGGCTTCTTCTCAGTGCTCATCCTCCTCAATCTCTCTGCAGCCTCTGACACTGCCCAGTACTGCCTCCTCCTGGACACTCTCTAGAGCACCCCCCTCTCCTGGTTCTACTCCTTCCCCTCTGACTGCTTCTTCTCCGTGGCTACCTGGAGAACAGACTGCAAAGGCAGATCCAGGCCAGATATCAGAGAGCCTTCAGTGGCAGCCTGAGCCAATGGGGAGCTATAGTAAGATCAGATGGAAAGTGGTGAGGTCAGCACTGCCCAGCACCCACTCTGTGGGCTCTCTGTCCTCTCCTTCCCATCCTGGGTGCTGGAGACAGGAACTAGTGAGTGCTGCCCACCACTCTCTTGGCCTGTTGCTGTCTTTGCTGCCTGGAAGAGCCTGGCTGAGACTCTACGCTTTTGTAACCAAGGTTTGGCACGCCTTGTCCCCCCAGCCCACCCCAGTCCACCTGCTCAAGGTTTTGACAAGCCTACTTCCCAGTCTGTAGCGGGGCCACCCAAGGGCCAGCCTCAGGCATGTACAGAGATGTGGGTGAGAGAGAGAAAGTAATCAGAGGAAAGTTCAGGAAAGTACCATGAACTCCATTTAGTGAGTATAAAAGTTTATTGTTATGCTATTCAGCGGGCAGGAGGGCTTAGGGAGCCTGAAAAGTACAGGACAAAGAAACAGATTATATAGCCAGAATAACATAAATCAGGTATCAATTATGCTAACTAGGTGAATAAGGGTGGTCCTAGGGAGGAGTTAAGGAGTGGTCAGTGCTTAAAGGGACTTGCACTTTTCATATCTACTGCGCAGGCGGATAACCCATAATTCAATGGTAAAAAGTGCAGGGGTGGGGTATCTAAATGTGTGGGTTTTGCCTTGAAATGTCACCTAAGTCAACTAGCGGTCAATTCTGACTGAGAGGTGCCCAGTCTGTTACCCATCAATGTCCTGTTTGACAAGATGAATGTTGGAAGCTAGACTAACTGGGGACTCAGGATGTGCCTAATTGAAAAGGAATTAGCTTACTGATAGTGCATTGAAGGATTCATAGGTGCAACTGACCACTAAAAACAAAGGAGCTACACATTTCTCTAATTGTTTATAGATGACTGGGTGAAGGATTCATAGGAATGGCTTGTTATCCTAACAAGCAGGGATAATTGCAGCTAGGCAGAGTGCTGGCTTAGGGAAGAGGCAGAGTTGATGGTTTTATGGCTAGGGGAAGGTGTAACTTTACAACTGAAGTTGCAGCTGGGTGTTACAAACCTAGGCACCCCAACACCCATAACAGGGCTAATAATCTAATGGGAGACTTGTCCTCCTAAAGTTTGGGGGGGCAATAGCCCGG
This sequence comes from Pseudocheirus occidentalis, assembly GCA_028646575.1. NCBI lineage: Eukaryota > Metazoa > Chordata > Mammalia > Diprotodontia > Pseudocheiridae > Pseudocheirus > Pseudocheirus occidentalis. Next base: position 3,994 of record JAQQSW010023104.1, read on the forward strand.
TTGGAGTCAAGAGCTCAGACAAGAGTCTTTTAAAGTGTATATCCCAGGGCGCCAGCCTTTTCAGGCCGCAGATACCTGGGGGGACACATGAAAATCTCTATCTGAGTCCTGACCTCCATTTCTGAGGCTCGGCTCACCAGTCCTCTGGGCCAGGGGGATCTCCTGAGAGAACAGACAAGGAAGCACCTCCAGTGAAAATAAATTATTTTTAGTACACAAGATTCCAAAGCTTTCACTTATACAAAGTCAATGCAATGAGAGTAAGAAGGAAGCATTCTGCTCCTGCAGGAACTTTACTGGGCTCCAAAAGCTGGCTAGCAGACTTCCAGCGGTCAGCATTCTCAGAGAAGTAGACAAAGTCAGAAGACGTCCAGGAACCTGAGCTCAATACCTCCTCTCTCAGGTCACCTAGGCAAACACAGATGCTTCATCAGGTCCTTCTGTGGCAAGTTGCCATTGACTGCTAGGGAGAGGATGAGGGAGAGGGGGAGAAAAAAGGGGAGGGAGGGGAAGGAGGGAGAGGGAAGAGAAAGGGAAGAGAGGGAGGCAGAAGGTGGGTGGGGAGAGAGGGAGGGGAGGAGAAGGGAGGGGGAAAGAAGGAGAGGGGAGATGGAGATGGAGGGTGGGGAGAGAGATTCGGGGAGCAGAGTCAGGCAGAGAAGGGAGGCATGGAACTCTCTCCATCTCTCCTTGCTGCACTCCTCAGGAAAGAGCAAGGGAAACCTTGATGAAGGGGTTGGCTGTGAAGGACGAAGAGTCTGACCCAATCTTCTTAACAACTGTCTTGTTTCCCCAAACTGTCTTTCTGTGTGGATGCTCCTTCCTTCATCAGCAGAAGTGCTGTAAACATCACTCTCACCCAGGGAGGTTGTGGTCCTTAGCCAGGACTTGATCGCACTCACAAAGGTTTCCCAGTTCCCTTCCAGGACTGCCTTTCCTCCCCACATCAGCAACCAGAAATGAGATCCTTTGTCTAAGTCCTTATGGTGGCCCCAACCCTCAGGAGGCACACTCAAGATGCCCTCACTAAGAAGAAATTTCTCTGCCCAAAGGAGAGAAGATTGTTTCTGACACTGCAATGAAAATTCCCTCCCTCAGAGGCAGATGTTCCAACATCAGGAACCAAAAAAGTGGAGTCAGTACTGGCTTCAGTCCTGGTTCCAGTCCTGCTTCTGACCAACAACAAGGACTTCACTGTCTCAGAAACAGCTTGGACAGGATTGGGATGCAGATACTGCTTGTCCCAAAGGGGCAGAGGATGGAGGTCTCTGCAGCCCCAGACCTTGTCCTAAAAGGAAGGGCAAGAAGAGGGAGGGGCCAAAAAGAGCCAATGGAGCTTTGGTGAGACTGAGTTGTGCCAGACTCACCTTGTTTCCTTTATACAAGCAGGGTCATTTGACTGGGTTACAGGATTAATGAAAATGCTGTTCATAGAGAAAAGGCTGTACTTGGACCTTTCCAGAACCTTCTAGATCCCCCACTCCCATGGGACAGTCTTTGGAGGCCACTGGTGAGAGAGGCAGTGACATCTGAATGTAAATAAAGGTAACTTCTTACTTTGAAACACTGGCATTCTTCCGGGGGATTGGAAACCGAGTGATTAGTAAGTAAAAGTGGAGCCCAGGGTTTGGGACTCTGTGACCAGTGAAGAATAAGAAAAACATTTAGGAAAGTGTTTATAATTTAGATGAAAAAGAGACTCCAGAAGGTCATTCAGTCCATGCCCCGGAGCAGCCAATTTGGAGAATTGAAGTTGGTTTCTATTTTATTCCTTGAATAAGAGAGGCTCCAAAGGTGCTTGGGCAATCTGACATTCTACAATTTACACACATTTGATAATCACAGAGAGATTTACAAGACAATTCTATCCAGCATTCAAGGAATAATTCATTCGAATAGTATGCAGACACCTTGAAAAAATGGGAAAGAAGGGATCCTATCAAATTCCTTCTATGACATAAATGTGGTCAAGATACCAAAATCAGGAGAGTCAGAACAGAGAAAGAGATCTCTCCTTGAGCACACTGCAGCGGCTCCCACCCTGCTCTGGGGTGGCCTGTTATTTAATAGAGGCCTCCTCCCCCCTCCCTCCTTCCCCACCCCCAGACGTCTCCCTCCCCTCCTCCCCTCATGGAGACTGCAGCAGCCACTATCCTGCTCTGGGCTGGCCTGTTCTTTAATAGAGGTCCCCCTTTCTCTTCCTCCCCTGCCCCTGAGCAGGACCCAGGCTTCTCCCTCCACCACTAAGACTACTGAAATTCCTTAAAAAAACTACTGGGTTCCTCAAAGTCCCAACCAAAATCCAGTCTTCTATAGAAGGATTTCCCAGCCCCTCTTCATTCCAGGGCCCCCCTTGGTTGATTCTTTCTATTTACCCTATAGATAGCTTGCCATGTAAATAGCTTGCTTTGTTAAAGACTGGGACTTTTACCTCTTTGTAGCCCTAGCACTTAGCATGGGCTCTAGCAGCAGCTGGTGCTTAATTAAATGTTTATTTACTAATTGGTTACTTGCTTGGTTGGAAACTTGGTAGGAATTAATTGTAGAATGTCAGAGCTAGAAGGCCCCTACCAATCATCCTGCCTCCCATTGAGGCCCTGAGAGTGAGTCACCAGAAGCGGGATCACCCATGAGGTGGGTGATGGAGAAGGGAAAAGAACCTGGCTCTCCTGCTACCCAGATCTGAATGTTTCTTGTGGATTGGGGTTGTGTGCTCTCTAGCACAGAATTCTAGAATCAGAAGGAAATGGAGAGCTGCCCGGTTCCCTCTCCACTTGTCGTTTAGTAGCAGGACATCAGAAATGTCACAGTAGATGCCATGCGGAGAGGATGGAGCAGAGACCTGGCACTCGGGAGCCCTGAGCTCTAGTCTCTACTTGTGACCTCAGGCACATTATTGGATCCTTCTGGTCCTGAGGTCCCTGGTCTGGAGGGTTGGGGAGTAGAACAGAGAGTCTAAAAGGCTCTAATATTCTGAGGCCCTTGGTGCCCTGGAGGACAAAAGGCTTAAGTACCCATTCTAGGGCTATGTGTGAGCACCATGCCCCCTTCTGTGGCTGCCATGTTTGGAGTTTCTTTGGGGACCTCCTGGGATCTTGTCAGAGTCCCTTTGGTTTACTTTGTCTCTTAACATTCTTCTGATCTCCAAAACACCACGAAATTGGTGCTTGGAACCCTAGAGTCTGCTAAGAATTGATAAATTGGCAGTGTGAAACAAAGACTGTTGAGGCTAAAGAATGACCTTGGTATTAATGTGCTGATTGAGTGACTCAAAAAGATTTCCTCTTTTATAAGTCACTTCAAACCAAATGTATTTCAACAGACCCAGACTAGATTTTTTTCCAGTAAAAAGTGAAAGTAGAGGGGATGACCCAGTTGTCATACATTAAGCAGACTGTGAAATGTATGGTTGGCTTTTTATAGCTAAAATTCACCCAACAAGTAAGGAAAACCAAGAGGGCTCAGTGTTCCTGGAAAGCCATGCTCCTTGCTTGGAGGGACAGAGTGCTTGATCTCATTGGATATGTGGCCACATGCCAGGGATTTGGGGGCATCTCTGACCCCAGAAGCTTCCCGGGTGGAACCAGGGTGCACTGGAGCCCCTCAAATGGACTTGGGGCATTTTCATTGGGAGAAATGGCTCCTGATACAAATAGAGATTTGACAGTGTCTCATTGATTTTTAGACTTAAGAAAATGTAAGTAATGAAGCTGAAACTGAAAAATCTGCACAGACATTTGTCTTTCCTGAGCGCACCAGGGGTGTAGCAGATATTTCAGAGTGAAACAATCACCACCTGGAGTCAGGTATAGCATTATTATTAATTACTACTACTAATAATGTTTTCAAGGTATCTTAAATCCATTATCACATTTTAGCTTCACATCACCCTGTAAGAGACCCTGGGCAAGTCAGTAAACCTCTCTGTGTCTCAGTTTCCTCATCTGTAAAATGGAATAATAATAGTACTGTGAGAAACAGAGGAAGCAATTCTCTTTCCACTAGATTAAAAACTACTCCCAGCTTCACGGGAGTAATAACACGATGTAAGTCAGAGGAGACTGGTTCTAATTGGAGCTGTGACCTAGCAGAACCAGGTTTCTGATTAAGTAAAAGATCAAAAGCTTGTCTGAGCTGTTTAATATTATCCAACACATGCCCAGGGTAGAACAAACTAACTTCAACACACATGAGATACTTGATGAGAGAGAGGGAATATGTCAAGGAGAAGAACAGAGAAGAGACAGTTTTGGAAGCTGGATCTAGAAAATGAGGAACAAAGGGAGAGATTTGAATCAGGGACAGGAAATAAAAAGCCTTGCATTTGTCTGAGCAAGTGTGCTCCATTAAGGAGTCACCCATTTACAAGGAAAGCAAAATAAATGTAAACTAAAATCAGAGTTTTTCCTGGCTTCACAACGAGTATTGTTCTCTGCAGAGTGAGCACGCTTCTCTCAGTCCTTACCTCATGAGGTTGTGGAAGATCATATAAGATCATATAAAGGTGGAGTTTTTCAAGTCTTAAAACACTATAGTAATGAAAGCTGTGATGATGATGATGATGGGGGAGGAGGAGGGAGGAGGCGACAGTCAGGGTACAAGAAACATTTAGGCAGATCAAGGTTGCAGAGTGTGTTGTAGTGTTTGTTACTGGACAAGCCTGGGGAGGGGAAATCGGGGGAAGAGCAGACTCCCCTTGGTCCTTGAAGAGGCAGGCACAGCCAGAGATATCAGTGCGGTCCTTCACTCTGAAGTTCCTGCGAAGGTGGCTTGTAGGTCTCATTTCAAGCTTCTGCTCTCACCATTTCCTCAGGGGCCTCCTGTATTTCTATTTCAGTGTTCTTCTGCCACCACTGCAGCCATGCTTCTGCTCTGCTCCTCCTTCCTCTCGGTCTGTATGTGCCCCCTTTAAGAGTTCAAGAGCATGATGTCTGTCATATCTAAGATCGACAGTCTTGAATCACTCTTGGGACTAAGGAGAGAATGCTTGTCTCTCTGAACTGAAATCTCAGATTGCCAGGCAGTTCTCAGACCCCTGTCATCCCTGCTTGTTTAGGGGTTTCCAGGAAGAGTAAGGATGGACTTCTGTCTTAGATCACCTCCCAAGATAAACCATCATGGTCACCCACCAAAGCCATGAGCTCCCCAAAACAGAAGGGTCCCCAGATTTGTCTCCAATCACTTCCAACATCAACAGTCAAGCATCTAATGATTTCCTGCTCTTTTTGGCTACGGCCAAGGTGACCAGACTTTAAATCCATTTCATATCCATCCTCCCTGACAAATCTTCCAAACCACAATATATTCAGGCAGTTACTCAGAGTATAATATATGCTGAATTTGATGATTATCAGGATAAAAATTGGACCCTGGCTTCAGAGCCAGCAGGTACCTCAAAATTTATATAGCCTATCAGCCCCTCCAGTTTATAGGTATCAATCTGAAAGTTTGGTTAAAAGAGACAAGTGGGTTAGGTGATATATAAATTCATGTTATTTTATTCCCTTAAAGCTAGCAGATACATGATCATGGAACTGGATAAAATCTGACTTGTCTGATAAAGGAATGATAAGGTTTTTATATGTTTAGGACTATCCCGGGATGTCTGTGTCCCTCAGATGTATGGTCTCCATATGTATTTAACTGCACCATGAGAGAGGAAGTTTCTTAGTTGAATAAGTTGTAAATACAATAAAACAAGACAATTGACAAAGTGTCGATTGGAAATTACAATCCCAAGATATCTGTATTTCTCCTGTATATCATATGTTCATAGGATGCCAAGATAGGTCTGGACATCCTGTCCTTTAGTGGTTACAAACAGGAAGAATGTTCCTGCTCAGTCTCATCTGCTCTTAAAGTTGCAGACAGAGGAAAGGGCCTTTTTAGAGCAAAGCAAAGTATGTCTGGTGGATTAGTTCAGGCTTTGGCTCTTATTGAGGTTCAAATGATCTGACATGATTATCACAGGAAAAGCTTTGACCATAGAAGAAGGAAGAATCATGACCAAAGCCACTCAGTTAGTATCAGAGGTGGAGTTCCAGTCAATGAGTCAAGAAATATTCATTAACCACCCACTATGTGTAAGGCAATGTGCTAAGTGCTGGGGATACATACACCAAAAAAAGGAAAAAGTTCCTGCCCTCAAGAAGCTTACAATTTTTTTTATTTTAATTTATTTTCTTGATTACATTATTCATTTCCAGTTTTGAGTTACAAATTTTCTCCCCTTCTTTCCCCTACCCCCAAGCCCAAAACAGTGATCCCATCGCAAAGCCCCTCCCGCAATCTATTCCCTTTTATGTCCTCCTCCAACGCCCCTCTAACTTTCTAGTAGGGCAGGG
>JAQQSW010023105.1:0-10337 GCA_028646575.1 Pseudocheirus occidentalis
CACCCAACTAGGAAACAGAAAGGAGACGTGGCAGAATAGGGCCAGATAGAAAGGAAGAGTTCTCTTCCTGAAAAAAAATTAAAGGCTTGAGGGAAAAGGGAAGAAGCCCAAATGTGTTCTCCTGCCTGTGGAGTTTCCACACAGGAGTGTTCCACTCCAACACAAGCTTCATATCCCCAAAGTCTCATAGTAGCCATCCAAATGACCATTCTTATAACAATAGCAATATCCTTCAGCAGAGTACTGAAAAATCTAAGTTGAAGAATCATTACAGATCTGTTCTGGTCAAGAGAGTTTCCTTCCCAGTAATTCCCTATGAAAATAAGTCACAATTCCAGACAAAAGGAACGTTATCTCTTGCTCATCTGTTCATCCCAGGCTTGGTTGGGTAAGAGCTCCTCTATATATTGCCACTGGTCTTTTCCTAGTCTTTGAGACATTCTAGACTCCATTCTCTCTGTCTAAGAAGAAATGAGAGACCTTCTTCACTTTAGTTTACCCAAGACAAGTATGGTAGAGGTATCATTTGTATGAAGTAGGCTGGATTGTTTTCCCTTCAAAGCCTCAAGGAGAATATCTGGATTTGGGTTGTCTGGGTGACCAGAGTTTAAACCATTAACTTGACTTCCTTTTGGTGTGAGGCATAAAAATTTCAACCTATGAGAAACTGGCACACTGGAGGTATGGTGGAATTGCTGCTGCCCGAGGGACATCTTTCTGAACCTATGTTTCTGAAGTGTTCTACACAGCCTCCATTTACAGGGTAATCACATCCACTTAAATGAGTACACTGTAGCTACTTAGATTTCTAAGTAAATTTAATTTTATTGAATTTTATGGTCTATGAGTGTTTCACTACATGCCACTGCTGAGACTGATTCACTAGACTGGCCCAATGTAGACCTAGCCCAGAAAAAAAAAGGTTGAGGTTTCCAAAATATCTTAACAGCAACTACAGGAAATACAGTAGGATAGAGGGACTTGGAGTGAGGTATCTGTTGTGTTCTATTCCTGTTCTCTCTCCTTGGTCAGCATTTACAACCACCAGCCTGATAAGGCACAATTCTCATATTCTCTCCTGCCAACGCAAGCAGAAGTGGCTCTTTAATTCTTTAAGACAACACATGTATTGCACATACAATATTAAATCCCCATTCAATTTTTACCAGCAATATTGAAAGGTCAATGTGGTGTAGTTCAAAAATTACTAGATGCAGAGTTAATAGATATGAGATAGAATTCTATCTCTGGCTTTCTGTTCCAGAAGACAAGTATTTTAACCTCCTTGAAATTCAGGTTTTTCATCTATACAGTGATGATAACACCTACATTTCTCACCTCACAGGTGTGTTATGAGGAAAACTCCTTATTCACTTCAAAAGTCTATATTAATGTAAGCTATTGTTAGTATTACAACTAGTCAGTTATTTTTAAAAACTTATTAGTTCCCTACTAAGTACCAGTCACAGTGTTAAGCACAGGGGATGGAAAGAAAGACAAAAGACAGTCCCTGACCTCAAGGAGCTTACAATCTAACAAGGGAGACAACATGCAAATAACTCTGTATGTGTAGGTGTGTGTGTGTGTTTACACATACATAAATGTACACATACACACATAAGATAAATTGGAAGTAATCAAGAGAGAAAAGCACTAGCATTAAGGAGGATTAGGATTTTAGCTGGAACTTGAAGGAAACCAGAGAAACTATAATACCAAGACGAAAAGGGAGAGAGTTCCAGGCATGGGAGACAGTCATTGAAAACATTCAAAGTCAGGACTTAGAGCATCATGGTCACAGAACAGCCATGAGGCCAAAGTCCCTAGATCAAAAAATATGTGGGGAGGAGAGATGTTAGAAGACCAGGGAGGTAAGAAAGAGCCCAGTTATAGGTATATATATATATATATATATATATATATCACCCTGTGGCACTTTTGGATTCAAACCCTGGTTCAAAATACTGTACCTGCCTAGACAAAAAGTGGGCCTTGGAGATTAAAAAACAGCTTTTTAGTGACCATATCAAAAAGGAGTCCGAAGATAAAGAAAACCTGTAGCTATAAGGGAAAAAATTACAAGTAGAAGAGTAGGTTATGATCTCTAGAACTGGACCTCAAAAGGAGAGGAGCACCAAGTAACATTTTGTCCTTTCCTCTGGGCCCAGCTCTCTCTTCTGGTACTAACTGCTTCCTTAGGCAGATGCCTCATCAGCTCCAAGGAGTATAAAGTCATGTAGTATGAACAGTCAGCCATGCTTCTTTAAGGGGTGATCTCTGATCATTCTAGAAGAGGAGGAAGGAAAAGGCATCTTCGTTATCATTTTATATTTGAAGAGTCCTCTAGGAGATCTAGGTCTCTGAGTCAAGGGTCAGGCAAGAATCTAGGCTAGGAGCTGGAAGAGACAGACAGAGAGACACACAGAGAAAGACAGAGCGAAAGCGAAAGCGAGAGCGAGAGTGAGAGTGAGAGATTAACCATGAACAACCAGGACACGAAATATATCCATTCATTCAGGAAAAGCAATTTCCTTCAGGATTCCTTGAGTTGAGTTTCCCTGTCAAGGGACACTTATGTAGCACAGTAGAAAAATCACAGGACTTTCTAGGACTTAGCAGACTTGGGATCTCTTCCCAGTTTTGACACAAACTTATTGTTGTGATCTTGGATAAAGTGTTTCAGCCTCTGTAGGTCACATGTTTCTCATCTGCAAAATGAAGGTGTTGGACAAAGTGCCTTCTATGGTTCCTTAACTCTCCCATATTCTCAGCTTAGTACAGTAGAGAATATACTGACTCTGGAGTCAGAGGATCTGGGTTCAAATCCTATGTATCATATGTAATACTTGTGAGACTTTGGGCAAGTCACTTAACATACATCTGAATTTCTCTATCCTAAAAATAAGGGAGCTGACTCAGATAACATATGAGGTTCTTTCTAGATTCATGTTCCTTTGATTCAGAAAAAAATTTCACTGGTGCTATGACAATATAGAAAACAAATGACAGGAATGAAAAGAACATTGAACTAGGAGACTAAAATGTTATTTTTCCAGTTTTATTATGCTGACTATCTGTGTGACTATGGGCAAGTTTCTTAAACTCTCTGAGATTTAATTTCCTCATTTGTACAATTACAGTAATTGTCATTTTAAGTGGGCAACCAGGTAAGTAGAGAACTGGACCTGGAGTCAGGAAGACCTGAGTTCAAATTTGGCCTCAGACACTTACTAGTTGGGTGTTCCTGGGCAAGTCACTTAACCCTGTTTGTCTCAGTTTCCTCAGCTGGAGAAAGAAATGCCAAACTGTTCCAGTATCTTTGTAAAGAAAACCCCAATTGGGATCACAAGCAGACATACAAACAGACACAACTGAAATGTCTTGACAATGACAAAAATTTTAAGAAGAAGGTTAAATCTGAAGAAGGACTCATTCTGGAGAAGGAAAAGGAGAGGGATTGAGGTGAATGACCCTGGGAAGGAGGGGAGCTGAAGGAGTAAAAAGGAGTCAGTAAAATAAGGTAATTAAAAATAGTGAGGAAAGCAAATTGGCAAACAAGGTTAGAGGTCAGTAAGAAGAAGGAAGGAAATTGTTTATGGTTATTGAGAGGTTAATAGATGTGAGGAGCTGTTGATGAGGTGTTAATTAGGTGAAATGTAATCAATGACCAATTTGAAAGGCCAGGCCTGAAGAACTGAGCTGATATGGAGAAGCATGTGCAATTTTACAGTGATTTGCATTGTGTTCCATAATTGCATGTCTGCCACAGCCAAGTGATCCCTATCTGAGCACAAATTGTGGACTGGTCTCTCTGCTAGAAGGGAAGGTAAAGGGTTTTGAGGAGCAACTCACCACACTTCAAGGACAATGAAGAACTTGTAAAATAAAATTTAAAAAAAGATGTTATTCAGTGTGAACAGAAAAAGTAAAATAATCTGAAGAGACAGAGCAGTATCTTTACTTCTTATATTAGGAGGTTAGAGAATAGAAGAATGTCACAGTAACAGAAGGGAAAAAGAAGCATCTTCTGGGACCCAAAAATAAGTCAGAGATTTTTTTCTATAGGTATGGAGAGTTGCATACTAAGTAAAAAAAGTCAATGCTCATTTTCCAAGGAATTTTTTTTGAAAGCAGCCAAAGCTCTGTCTGGTGAGGGATTGTCTGGTACGATTCAGAAGAAGGAGACATGAATGCTAGTGGATGGTGACTCCATGCTGGGAGGTACTATAATTGTCATTTAGTACTGTAATACAATACAAAGGGTTATTATCTTCCTGAGGCATGTATCCAAAATGTGACAGAGATTTTCTCAAGACTAATCAAAATGACTCCTACCCACTTCTGACCATTTATGTGCACATTAATGTTATTGCCACAAGGAACCTAGAAAGCACAATCTAAAATTATATAATCTCAGGCCAGAAACTAGATAGGAGCACAGGTGTGGTACCTCCTTCAGGCAAGGGATTCAGAAAAGATAAACAGACTGTGGAACTGAACAGCTGTTTGGAAATTGGCGTCTGGAGAATAGGATTTGGACTTCTGCACTACAGTTTAAAATATAAATGTAAACAGTCTTCTAGTCAAAGATAGAGTCCACTCAACAAAGACTTATATGAATGGATGTACCTGGAATCTTGAAAATTAATCAAAAAGGCTTTAAATTAAAAAAATAGGAAAGGAATATTTCCTGTAGATATCAGTCAAGTCAAATAACATATAGAGTAGCTCCAATGTAGGAAAAATGATAGTAGTTGACATTCCTAGAACTTTAAAGGAGACAAAACTCAAGAAACATTCAGATTGATGGATATCAATAATATTTGAAAGATAATGAAACATGGAAGAGGGGTTCCAGGACTGGAGAAGAACTAATGTCCTGCTTTTGTTTTTAAAGAGAAGATAACAGAATCTAAAAATTATAAGCTAGTGAGTTTAATTTTAATTCCTGATAACATTGTGGAATAGATAGGTCATTGAAGGGACGATTAATGACCATTTAGAGAAGAAAACTGTTTTTACAAAGAGCTTAGAGAAGAAAGCTGTTTTTACAAAGAGCCGATATGCTTTCACCATGAATTAGTCACTCTGGGGTTACTCATAAGCATTGTTTTCTGTGTTTAGTCTGGAGAAGAGAAGACTTGGGGAAAACCAATAGTTAACTGTCTTCAAATATGTGAAGCATTTGGAGAAAGAATTAGACTCGTTGGATTTGACCTCCAAATACAGAAGTAGAATTGATGGGAAGAAGGTGAGAAGAGGCAAATAGAAACTTAATAAAGAGCTATCCAAGAGTGGCCTCCATTGTCTTGGAGAACAACAGCTTTCCCTAATTGGAGATCTTTTTTTGTTTTGTTTTGTTTTGTTTGCTTTTTGGAGGGGAGAAGGTAGGGCAATTGGGGTTAAGTGACTTGCCCAAGGTCACATGGCTAGTTTTTTGTGTTTAGTGTCTGGGGCAGGATTTGAACTCAGGTCCTCCTGACTCCAGGGTCGGTGCTCTATTCACTGCACCACCTAGCTGCCCCCCTCATTGAACTTGGTGTAGAAAAGTTTTTTTTAGGGGTAAGTGTTTCACTGGATGGCTTTTGAAGTTCCTTCCGAATCTGAAATTATTCCTTGCCATACAGATTTATATCAAGGATAAAGTGAAATTATGTGGGGGAAAGTGTTTTACAAATTGTAAGTGATTATATTATGGTAATTTGAGGGGCTGTTACATAGCTAATTAATGCCAACATCATCTTGAAACTGAACTATTCTCTCTTGGTCTGATGGAGCTAGTCTAACAATGACATTGGATTTCAACTTTCCAGTCCATTCATGACAGACTATTTTTTGTGCAATATCAGATTTTTTCATTGAAAGTTTCTAAGGACCTATAGATTCATGACAATATATAGGATGACAGGAGAGGAGAACTTCACAAAGCCATTCTCCCAACTTCCAGGTGGGAGTGAGGACATTCACATTAATCATTGTGAAATCAGAGCTCAGCAGAAAAGCTACTGTCTTGAGAGTAAGCTGTTTTCCAGGATTCATTTATTTTTTTGATGTTGTGTCACTGATAAACCATACCAGCCATGACTCTCTGTGATTAAGCCAAGTTTATTCAGGCTTACATGACTGCCTATTGAATCAGCCATGGGCTGAACCCTCTATCTTTGTTGGTTATGTCAAGGACTCCCAACATTTGGGGGAGGCCAGCAACCAAGAGTCTGAGAAAATGGATTTTCTGTCATGTCATTGTTATAGCTAGAGCAATGAATATAAATCATGCCCATCACATGTACCAAATGTACTAGAAGCAAAGACAAGGAAGAAGGATGATGGCTTTGTGAATCTGGGGCCATGAATCTACCAAAGTCAAAAGCTTTTCCATGCTTTTTCTCTGTATTCTTGTACTATTCTTACCAGATAATTAGGGAAATGATAATGACAATTTTGCCAGACCACACCCAAGGACTTTTATGCCACTGGCCAGGTGGACAATATTCAGAGTAATCAGAGAAGAATTCTACAAACTGATGCAGAGTTAAGTGAGCAGAATCAAAACAAACTATATAATTGCTACAATATTATAAAATAAAAGAACTTGAAAAGACAAGAATGTTAGTCAATGTGATGACCAATTATGACTCCAGAGGACTGATGATATTTCCTACCTCCTGGCAGAAACATGATAGACTAGAGGTAGAAAATGAGACATCTGTTTTCAGATAAAACGAATATATGATTTTGTTTTGATTAACAATATTTGTTAACAGGGAAGGCTTCGAGAAGGATGGAGAGGAGAGCAGAGTGAAGGTAGTAGAGAGGGAGGCAGTTAGATGCCTCAATAAATAGAATACTGGGTCTGGAGTCAGGAAAACCTGAGTTCATTTTTGGCCTTAGACATTCATTAGCTGTGTGACCCTGGGAAAGTTACTTAACCTCCGTTTGCCTTAATCCATTTTGTGGATGTCAAACAACTCCAGCATCTTTGTCAAGAAAAAGAAAACCCCATGGACAATGTTGGCATGCTATGATCCATGGGGTCACAAAGAGGTGAAACATTTGAACAATAACAAATGATAGTGTGTGTGTGTGTGTGTGTGAATTAAATAATTAGAAATGACATGTAGTTGGAAATATATGTAAGATTAAGAAATAATAATGAGGCTTATAAACCATGAGTCCAAAAGTATACATTTCTCTTCTACTAAAGTCTTGAAAATATAAGTAAGAGGATCTTAAATAGAAAAGGAAGGGGTAGGAGTGGGACAGAGGGAAATTGCATATATATGCCAAAGTCAGATACCATGCAGAGTAGCTACAATGAAGGAAGAAGAAGAGCAAGAGAGATACCAATAACTTTGTGGATAGCAAGGACCAGGCCATAAAATCCATGGTCTTGGTTGTCTCTATGCATGGGAAATGAGCAAAGTACAACAGAGATAATATTTTTACATCATAAGCAGCACCAAGACTTTGTGGGATGAGATTCATGCATCCGGCCTCAGAAGAGTTGTTAATCCTTCATGCTTGAAGAGAACCAATGTCATCAGGAGGACAATTGCTTGACTTGCAAGTGAACTGGATTTAAGTGAAGCAGAGCTGTGCAGAGTCATCAACCTCACTCTCTTGTCCTGAGTCATCAGAATCCAGTGGCAAGACAAAGGTCAAGAGGACAGGCCTTGGCCCAGGATAGAGAAGAGTATAGCTTATTCCAAAGAATTAGGTTGGGGGATGGCAGAGTAGTATTGTAGATTAAGAAGGATATAGTCATGTGAGTAACAACATAAGCCAGGCTCACCAGAGGACATCAGAAAATAACAGAGACAGGAAAAGGAGCAACATTGACATTAAAATACACAAAATCCACCTAAAAAGAAAAAGAAAATAGATTCAGAGTCTGGGAAATAGGTCATAAATCTGGTACAGAAACATGCTATAGCTCTGATGGAAGGCTTTATATATCTGAACATCTGCTGGAACAAACACACATGTTCATATTCTCTCTTTCTCTCTCTCTGTCTCTGTCACTATCTCTCTGTCTCTGTCTCTGTCTGTCTGTCTGTTTCTCTCTGTCTTTCTGTCTCTGTCTCCCTCTCTCTTTCCCCTACCTGCTCTCTCTCTTCTCTTCTCTCTTCTTTCTCTCTTCTCTTCTCTCTCTGTCTCTCAATTCCTCTCTGTCTCCCTCTCTGTCTCTCTCTCTCTCTCCCAAAAGATTAACAGCTAATACTCTCTCAGCTTGACTTAATGATAGCCCAATCCTTCAAAAAGTGGAGGAACCAATCAAGGGAGACCCAATCCTGAACATGATTCTCACTTGAAAAGAGGAACTGTTTACTAGGATGGAAATTATGGGAAGCTTGAGGGAGAGTGACCACTCACTCCATCTTTGAATTTGTCAAGGAGAGAAAATCCAGACTTCATCTGACATCTGTAGATTGTGGAAAAGCACATTTTCAAATGTTCAAGGGTAAGATCCTATGGATTAAAATTCTACAGAGGAAATAAACCCAATTAAAGTCAACAGGCACTTATTAAGCACACTTTTGCACCAGGCATAATTCTATATTCCCAGGATACCAACAAAGAACTTTTCTGGCACATAGTAGGCACTTAATAAATGTTCGTAGGCTGACTGACAAAGACAACACAACTCCTGCCCTCAAAGAAGTTAACATTCTACTTGGAAGAAAGAATATGTACACAGATAAGTAAATATAAAGTATGCTTAAAACTCTGAAGATTAAAGTAAATAGGAAAAATTGGGAGTAATCAACATATATGAATGTATATAATAAGGGGCAGCTAGGTGGCACAGTGAAGAACATTGTGCTTGGAATTAGGAAAACTCATCTGTCTGACTTCAAATTTGTCCTCAGACACTTATTAGTTGTATGACCCTGGGCAAGTCACTTCATCCTGTTTGCCTTAGTTCTACATCCATAAAAATGAGATGGAGAAGGAAATGGCAAACCACTCCAGTATCTTTTCCAAAAGAAATTCAACACGGGATCATGAAATCTTGGACATGACTGAAATGACAGAACAACAACAAACGTATGTGTGTACATTATATATGTGATATATATGTATACATATATACACACATAAGTGTGTGTGTGTGTAATTGATTAAGCTGAATTTTAAAAGATATGTAAAGAAGATAGAAAACTAGAATCCCAGATAAGTAATGAATGAAGGAATAGAGATACCCAGGAATTTGTTGGTGATAAAGTTGTAGAAAGGGATGCTGATGTAGTCCTCTGAGACAGTGTAAGGAGTGCTAAAACTCAGAAAGTCCTGAGGTGGACAAGGAAAGTTATGGACAACAAAAAGTTTTATTAGCAATTTTGTGGTGTGCTTTGATAGGAAGGATTTCACACAACTGACCACAGATTCACTAGATTATGGAATGTCAGATCAAAGAAAGAACTGATGTTTAAACTACGGGATGCTGTAAGAGACAACTGAAAAAGACAAAGCTGTGGAATGTTTCTTTTGTTTATCTGCTGAGAATGATCTTTGGAGCAGAAATGACAGAACAAAAATGACTAGTGGGGAATTGATGGCCAAGATAAGTAAGAAGATAGAAAGGGAACATCTTAACTGTCATGAGTTCAATTTAAAAGTCCAGAGGAATGACATCCTTAAATACTGAAAACACTGCCAGATATGTTGCTGAACAACTGTCAATGATCTTGTAAAAATCTTTGAGAAAGATAGAGAATGGTAGACTTACGTCAGGATGACAGAAGGGAAAATACTTTCCCAGTTGCCCAAAAAGGGAAAAGAATGGAATTTGCAAACTGCAAGTCAGTGAGCTTGACTTCTGTCTATCCCTTACAAAATTTGTAAACAATGTGATAAAGGTTTAATTAGTAAACACAGGGAAAAAAGCAGCAATAATGAACATCATATAATGTATATGGCACAGAACTTGGAGCATGTTATATGATTGTTGATAACAGTTTCTTTTTTCCTTTGAAAATCACCTGTTCATATCTTTTGACCATTTATCTGTTGAGGAATAAATATTAGACTTATGAATTTTAATCAGTTACTTACACATTTTGAATATAAAACCTTTATCAGGGAAACATATTGCAAGGATTTTTCCCAGTTGCTTGTGTTCTTTCTAATTTTCCTTATTTTGGATTTGTTTGTATAAAAACATTTTAATTTTATGTAATCAAAATTGTCCATTTTATCTTGTGTGAGCCTATCATTTGTTGAGTCATGAATTCTTCCACTTAACCATAGACCCAAAAGGAAATTTATTCTTTACTCCTTTCATTTGTTTAAGAAGTGACCTTTTAGGGGGCAGAGCCAAGATGGCAGCATAGAAG
>JAQQSW010023106.1:0-10336 GCA_028646575.1 Pseudocheirus occidentalis
AGGGTATTTAAATTCTCTGGGTCTCAGAATCAAGGCCATTTAAATTTCTGAATGTCATTTAAATCGCCATTTAATTAAATGCCATTTGGGGGGAAGCCATTTAAATTCTCTGGACCTCAGACTGATGGATTAGGTGACCACTAGGGTCCTTTGTAACTCTCAAGTCTTCAATCCTAGAAATCTCTTTTCGAATGAGTTGTTTTCTAATCCTTTTTGGGGGAGGGGTGGCGGGGGGAGGTGTGCAACCTGCCTAACACAAGTGGGAGCTGGGAGAGTGAGGGCAGAGGGGAGAAGGGTCTATGTTGAAGTTTCATCTGGGATAATTTGTGGGACTTTTGTATTTGCAAGGTCCCACTGGAGAGATTCTTTACCTGGAATATCCATTATTGGACACCTTCAATTTAGATATTCACTCTAGAAGAAGGAGCATTTTTGTTTTCCCACGTGTTCCCTTTACAAGTCAAACCAGTTCTTTTAACCCATTTATACTCATTTGGATGCTTATATACTTACATCTGGTTGTATAGAAAGGTTGTAACCAATGAAGTGAACAATGGGAAAAAGGACACAAAACCAAACATGGAAAAGAACAATAGCATGTAGGTTGCTTCAATCTCCATTTAAACTCTGTTCTTTCTGGATCTTTCTCTGAAGCTACATATGTTTTCAACATATGTACTTTACTGCCATTGTTTGAGGCATCTCTCCCCAAGACCCTTGTGTGAGAAAGAGGAGAGAAACCTACAGAGTCAGGGAATCTTTTTTTTTTTTTGTAAATACTGTTGTTTTCCTCAGTAAATAAATCCCCTTTCTAAAATCTGATAGATTTCTGTTCATTGATGGATAGTGGGGAACATCCAGACTCATGAACCACTCCACAACTCTTAGGATTACCCTTAGAATTCCAAAGAGAGAAGTTGTCCGTGGCCCTTTGGGAACTCAATCTACCTGTGAGAGGTAGTTGGGGGAGTGAGCACAGTGTGGGAATTTTGTAAATTTTTGAGAAGCCCGTAGAGTGCCAGGCCTAGAGTTAGGAATACTTGTCTTTCTGAGTTGAAATTTGGCTTCCAGACACTTACCAAGGTATGGGAAAGTCACTTAACCCTATTTGCCTTAGTTACTCAACTATAAAATGAGTTGGAGAAGGAAATGGAAAACCATTCCAGTATCTTTGCCAAGAAAATCCAAATAGTGTCATGAAGAGTCAGACACAGCTGAGGTGTGTGGGTGTCAGGGAAGACTAGTATCTAGTTAGGGTAACTCTGGTGTGAAGGCTACTTAGCTCTTTTCAGGGTTGCTCATCTACCTCTAGAAGATGCCTCCCACTCAACTCTTACCTGTGGCTCCAAGAAGTTGTGTCATTTGCAGTGGTCACACCCTGGTAAAACATTTTGGCAGATGGGCTAAGCCAGGTTGAGGTTAACCAATGGGCCTCAAACCCATTGGTGAGTTAGGGGAGTATCTACCCCAAGCATGTGAAGACTTCCCTTGGTGGAATGGGTGGATATGAACAATTTGTTCCAATGGCCATGAAGATGGTAAAAGCAGGCACCATGGGGTGCTTAGAGCTTGGTCAGACACTGAAGACACCAAAGTCTTTGCATCCCAGTCCATTGCCAGCTGTCTTGACTTTTGTCTTGACACTGGACTCTGATGACTCAGGAGAGAGAGGGAGGCCAAAGGCCACATACAACTCTGCCTCCCTTAAATTAGTTTGTGCACAAGTCAAAAGACATTATCTATTTTTTTTTACCCACCTCAAAGTCATGTGGTGATGAATAAATGATGAAGCAGCAGGTGCAGATACATGGGGAGCTGTGGTCACTACCCTGAACACAGGAAGCCCAGGCTATAGGGACATCATCTTGCTGGACTGAAGTAGCAGTGAGATTCGGCAGTCTCCTGGACTTCTAAGCAGTCTTTTTTTAAGGACTGTACTGTTCACCTCCTGGTATGAAGAAGGGGCTAGAAAAGATGCCCTCACAATCGTCAAAAAAATGTGAGATGAGCAAATTTAGAGACATCTCCACTCCAAATGTTCACATGGACTATTTGTGCCTGACCTGTAGTAGAGCCTTCCAAGTCTGATTAGCCACAGTTGGCCACACTGTACCTTGACCCCAACGTGGTGATGACGTTTTGGTCCTCTATGAGCATGAAGGACAAAAACTCAACCAACCAGAGATGATGATGACCAGCGATGAGCGAGCATCAGTAATTAGGGCAGAAGCATCACCATTTGCTCTGTATCTCATTTCTTGGTGCTATTTCTGCTTATTGTCACCATCAGGAGATCCACTATGAATGGAAAAGATTTGGCAGCATCTACCTTGTAGACCAAATCACTAAGATCCAGGATAGAAGAACAAATAGCCTGAGAATTCTAGTCTTCATTCCTCTCAATAATTGGTTGCTCTTTTTTTCCTTATTGCCTTTGTTGCTAACTTTTTTCTCCTGCGCTAAGCACTTCCTCCAGGGCTACCTCTATGCAAGACTTATCCCATGCCCAAAGTCAGGTCTGTCCAGTAATAGTCCTAAGGTCATTTAAGTAGTAGCAGATCTTCCAGATAACCTTTAGGACCTTGCTAACAACAGGTGATGTTTCATAGGAGCAACATCTACCCCATTCAAGTTAGGTTAGTTTTTCTTTAAATAGTACTGAAAATATAATTGAGACTGAATTGGTTCAGAGGACTATGATTCAAATCAGTAATGTAGCTTTTAACAGGGGATCCTCCTTCAGTCTTGACACATACTTCCATATGGTCCACTATCGTGACAAATATGGAAACAGAGAAGCTACACCCAACTGAACTAATGTGGTACTGATGGGGTTTAGACTCTGGGAACCCCCTTGAATCTTCACTCTTGATGAGGTATTTGCCTGAGGTCACAAGCCTTTCATTATCCTAGGCCCAAATCTCTTTTACTATTAACCTAGGCTAGCCCTCTATTGTCCAGCTGCTTCCCACTTTCAATCCTACCTTCAGCTATTTCCCACTCTTAATCTCATTCCTAGAGTCTGATCTTCAAGATCCTCCTTAGACTCCTCCTCAAGAGCTTCCCCAAACCCCTCCCGTAGATTGCCCCTAGATTCCTCCCACAGTCTTTCTACATATAAGATCCATCTTGCCTCCAGGAAGGTGCTGAGAGAAGGTGCCAAGATTCAATCTAGTCCAGGTTCACTCTATCTCAGATTATTCTGGACAAGCATTCACAAATACTTGGGCTCCTTAAGAGTCTACCCATTATAGTGAATCTTTAATAAACTTTGTTTTACTTTGGCTGAGGGAAGGTTTGAGTGGAATTCATTCAGCAGGACTTGGCATGTTGGCATTTTGGGGTCTTGAGGACCCCTATAAGCCCCAAACCTCAGCAATATCATTGCTGAATATCCTTACTATGCTCTTGCTAAGTAAATGTCCTTTATTAACTACTATTAAATAGCCTATAAGTGTCTCATTTCATCTCAGTCTTGAATCAGAACCACCAGCACCGTTTCAGCAGTCCTGGCCTAGAGTACCATTAGGATACAAAAAAACAAATGGGGGGGAAAGAAAACAGAAAAATGCCATAATTGTTACGTGAATAAATATATATATCAACATATTCAGTTAGAGTCAGAGCATAAATTACATATGTACATATTAATGGTGTTGTTTATGACATGTAGCCAATTATATTCCTTCTGCATTATCATGTCAGTTTTGTCATTGACTCCATGGATTTGGACCTGCTGCAAATTGCTGTACCTATACTTGAACTACAGTCTAATTTTTAATCTTTTTTGTGTCTTGAAACCCTTTGGCCACCTGAGGAAGCCATGAACTCCTTCTCAGAATCAAGTTTTTGAGTGCATAAAATAAAATATGCACAAAGTAAAATACATAAGATTATAAAGGAAATCATTGAAATACAGTTATGGAAATATCTTTTTTTAAAAAACAAATTCACAAACCCCAGGTTAAGAATCTGCCAATCTATGCTGACCGTGAGTGTCTTTGGACCTATAGACCTCTATTTCTAAACCTGTGTGGGTAGATGGCCTGGAGTAACATTCTCTAACACTATGGATTGCTTTTGTCCTTGGGGGTCTTCACAGCTGAAGCACTGGGCAGAAAAGATAAACCTCTAGGTTTAGCTCTTCCACTTGTCTCAACTTCACTCTGCCTCAATTTCATGTGGTCAGTGAGAGACAATACAGTGTCCCCTTTATCTGAATCATCATGTTTTGAGGTTTAGACTGGAGCCTATTGTTGGTCAATCAATGATAGAGTGATTTGCGTTTAAGGTGTGGTCCTTAAAAAAAGTCTAGCCTGTAAATCCCAAGATAATCTTGCAAGGTTTCAGAGATAAACATTCAAATTCCTTTGGACAGAGCACTCACAGGTAAGGGTATGATTCCCTATGTAGACAGAAGGAGGGGAAGGAGGGAAGGAGGGAAAGAAGGAAGGAATAAAAAAAGGAAGGAAGGCAAGAAGGGAGGAAGGCAGGAAGGAAAGAAGGAAGGCAGGAAGGAAGAAAGGAAGGAAGGAAGGAAGGAAGGAAGGAAGGAAGGAAGGAAGAAAGGAAGAAAGGAAGGAAGGAAAGAAGGAAGGAAAGAAGGAAGGAAGGAAGGAAGCTGCATTGTCCAACCGGAACTGTCTATTTGGGTCCCCACTGAGCCAGCTACTCAAAGATTGTTGATTGTTGTTTGCCTTTGGTCTCAAAGAGGACCACGACATGGGCAAGGTGATGTCAAGACTTGCAAGTGGATTGGATTTAAGCGAGTGAGCGTGCAAAGTCACCAGCCTCACCTTGTCCTCCAGAAACATCTAGGTTCAGTGGCAAGACAGAGATCAGGACCACTGGAGATAGCTCTGGATGCAGTGGGAGACCTTGGTCTTTTAAGCTAAGGTCTTTCCCAGGTCTCAGTTTGTCTGCAGCAATATCCATTCAGTGATCAAGGATAGATAAGAGGCAAAGAATGATCTCTTTTACTTAGTTAAAAAAAAAAATCAACCTGGGAGGGGAAGACCAGGGTTTCTGACCAAAACAGAAACAATTGCTATTTACACCCACACTGAACCATCAGGTGTTTTTTTTTTAACTAGGTAAAAAAAGACCGTTCTTTGCTTCTTTCTTATCTAGCCTTAAGAAAAAAAGTTAAGGGCCATATCCAGATGTCCTGATCTCTATCTTGCCACTGGACCCAGATGACTCTGGAGGAGACAGGGAGGCTGGTGACTTTGTATGGCCTTCCATCATTTGAATTCAATTCACTTGCAAGTCATGGTATCAGTTTCCTGATGTCACAGTCATCTTTGAGAACTAAGGACAAACAGCAGCAACAAAGACATTTGGCCTTAATCACTGAATGGGCATTGCCTCAAACTGAGACCTTACCTTAAAAAGGCCAAGATCTCCCATTTTGTCTGGTGTTTTCTCCAATTGTCCTAATGTATATCTTGCCACTGAACCCATATAGCTCTGGAGGAGAGAGTGAGGCTGGTGACTTTGCATGGCCCTCCCTCACTTGAATCCAATCCATTTGCAAGTCTTGGCATCATCTTCTGATGTCATGCTTCTCTTCAAAAACGAGGGACAAACAACAAATGTTTTGAGGTATTTGAGTGACCTCTGGCCAAAGGCCTCAACCCTGTTTTCCAAGGCAAATTCTTTGAAATTCAAGGTCCAAAATACCAGCATTAAGCTATTTTCTGGAATGTATTCAGTACATGAGTGGATCATACACCACAACTGCAGCCTCTGGTGATGTTTTCTGGTACCAACTTGTGACCCCTGATCCCTGGAATCTTTGCCTGTCCAAGTAAAATTATTCTGTCAAAGGTCCCCTTTCTCATCAAGTTTTCTACAAGCCCTTTGAATCCCAGTGATCAGGGATGCTTTATTATCACCTTGTTTCTGTTACCCAGACACAAAGAGATGTTCCAGAGTCAGTCAAAGTTGCATTTTACTGACTTAGATTCCTCCACTCAGGCCCTGACTATTCTCTGTAATTCCATAGCTGTCCTGTAATAACTGTGCTCATAAGTCATCCATTTCAGTTCTTCCAACATAACCAATTATGTCCTCACCTCCCTGGAGGTTTACAGACCTTTGCCCACTTTTACCATGGAAACCTGGCACCTTTCTGAAAAAGAGCTAGTAAGCTGGAATGAGAGTGAGTGAAAGGAGTAAAGGTAAAATAAGTCTGGGATGGAAGCTGGAGTCACATTATGAAGATGCAAGCTGGTGACTTTCATCTTCATCCTGGAGGCAATGGGGAATCACTCAAGACTTTAGCAGAGGAGCAGCACTCAGTTCAGCAAACATTAAGTGTCTACAAACGATCAGATCTTAAGAAACACAAAATTGGATCAGTCCTTGCCCACAAGGAATTTAAATTCTCCTGGAGAAATGTAAGGTGTGCATAATAAATTCAAAATATATACAAATTAATTTTGAGAGCTTCTATGGTCTTATTAATACTCTATATGTGACATAGACACATGGCCAGCACATAGGAACAATAAATAACTGTTTGGGGAAGGTATTCACTTGGAATATTAGAGGCAAGTAAGTGGCATTTGGAATAGAGCACCAGGCCTAGAGTCAGAAAGACCTGAGTTCAAATCCAGGTTCTAATATTTACTAGTCGTGTGATCTCGGATGAGTCATTTAACCCTGTTTGCCTCAGTTTCCTTCATCTGTAAAATGAGCTGGAGAAGGAAATGGCAACCCACTCCAGTATCTTTGTCAAGAAAATCCCAAAATGGGGTAATGAAGAGTCAGACATGACTGAAACAATTAAAAAGCAACAAATTCACTTGGGGTATTAATATATTTTTAGGGTCACATATGTAAAAATCTAGCTAAGGGGTTTGAATTAGCTCCACATAGCAATATCTGATGTAGCTATCAGATGGCACTCTGAGCTATTTTTCTAGATCTGCCTTCCAGTGTGTCTTCTACTCTCTACAATATTTCAAATATCGTTAACAATGATGCCTACCAGTTCTTTCAGGAATCATAGCTACCAATTATTTCAGCAGCTGAGAATGTGGTTCATCTGGGCCAGGTGACTTGAATTTATCAAAGACAACTTCTCCTTACTTAAGTATCAACTAACAATTAGCCATTTTTTTGTTCTGTCATTTTCCATTCCCCAACCCCGCCAGCACTGACAAACTGGATCCTGTAATGTATGCAATAATATTATTAATGTATCAATATATTCAACTATGCAAAAAGTTATCTTAAAGGAACTTGGTATGACTTGTAAAGAAAACACATTGAAAATATTGACTGTCTACATGCAATCTAGAACAACAAAAGTGCTATTTTTTCTCTGGTAGATCCTTGCAAATTAGAAAATCCAGGAAGAATACCATGTAGAGAGACAGAGCCAAGATGCAGGAGAGAAGCCAGGAAGCTGCCTGAGCTCTCTCCAATTTCCCTTGGAAACAATGTTAAATCAAATCTCTAAATGGATTCTGGAGTCACAGAACCCGCAAAAAGATGGAGTGAAACAGTTTTCCAGTTTAAGATAACTTAGAAGGACTTCAGGAAAGGTCTGTCTCAGTTGGGTGAAGGGAAGCACAGTCCAGAGCAGAAGATATTTGGACAAGTTAGTGGGAAGCTCTTGCAACAGCACAGACCAACAATGATGCCCCTTGGTCTGGGCTCAGCACAGTCAACTGTGAGACCTCTAGCTGCAGTGCAGAAGGCAAATTGTTAACCCCAGAGCCTTGGTGCAACAGGCCCAACCAGAAGGAGTCACCCCAACACAGCGGGCAAGCCCCAAGCATCTGAGGCCCCAGCATGGAAAGCCCCCAGTACAAGAAGCTTGGGATAGTGCCCCCTGGGTCCCAGTAGCAGAGCTCAACTTCTTAAAATGAGAAAAAAACCAAAAAGAACCCTGACCATAGACAACTACTATGGTGACAGGGAAGATCGAAACACAAGCTCTGAAGAGGGCACTGATGTCAAAATGCCTATATGTGAAGCCTCAAAGGGGAAGATGAATTGGTCTCAATCCCAAAAAGTTCTTTTGGAAGAGCTCAAAAAGAACTGTTAAAATCAGGTAAGAGGGGCGGCTAGGCAGCGCAGTGAGTAGAGTGCCGGCCCCAGAGTCAGGAGGACTTTAGTGCAAATCTAGTCTCAGACACTTGACACACTTACTAGCCGTGTGACTTTGGGCAAGTTGCTTAACCTCAATTGCCCTCCAAAAAGCAAAAAATTAATTGATTAATTAATTAATAAAATAAAACCAGGTAAGAGAAGTAGAAGAAAAATTGGGAGAAGAGTACTGTGTGGAGAATCTCTACAATGGGTCTCAACAGATAGAAGTGTTACCCAAATATATCCCAGATGTGCTCCATATGTAAAACAGTCTTTCTGGGATTACTTGCCCAAACCATATCAGCTGTGGCAGGTTGGGTCTCCAGAGGAGTGGGTTTGAAAATCTTCCTAACACTGGCTATTAAGACTCCACTATATCATCAAATGCAATGATATTTGTAAAGCACTTAACACATGGTCTAACTAGGTGATTAATAAATGTTTATTGCCTCCCTTTACATTTCCCTGACAGCATGCTTAACAATTATCCAGTAGACTCAGTTAATTATTTTTTTCAGCTTACTTGTTTAAAAAGTGGTTAAATTAAATTTAAAATTTTTAATTAATTTATTCATTTTGAGCATTAAAATATGGAACACTTAGTGAATTTATGTCATCCTCACACAGGGGCCAGGCTAATCTTTTTATCGTTCTAGTTTTTATAAATGTGCTGCCAAGGTGAATATATAGGAATGATGATAGTTACAAAACATTTTCCCAAAAACAAGGGGGTACACTCTCCCACAAATGCAGAGTTCATGAGGGAAAGAGTGGATATGAATTTAATAATACAATTTTGAGACATATATGTAGGGAAGCATATATTGATATGATTATATGATTTTGTTGCTTTTTTATTGATGTGATCAATTACGTTAGTAGCTTTCCTTATATTGAACCATCCTTGCATTCTTGGTATAAATCCCTGTTGGTCTCATAATCTTTATTATATATTACACTAGTTTCCTAGCTAGTATTTTATTTAGAATTTTTGCATCAATAATCAATAGTGAAATTGGTCTAAAATTTTCTTTGTTTGGGCTCTTTCTGGTTTTAGGTATTAGCACCACATTTATTTCATAAAAGGAGTTTGTTAGGACTCCTTCTTTGCCTATCATTTCAAATAATTTATTTAATGTTGGAATTAGTTGATTCTTAAATGTTTGATAGAATTCACTTGTAAATTCACGTAGTACAGATTTCCCCTCCCCACCCGAAGCTAGTTTATAACCTGTTTAATTTCTTTTTTCTAAAATAGGTTTATTTACATATTCTATTTCCACTTCTTTTAATGCTGGTGGTTTAAATTTTTGTAAGTTTTCTTACATTTCACTTAAATTGTTAAATTTACTGACATAGAATTGGGCAAAATAGCTCCTACTAATTGTTTTAATTTCATCTTTTTATTTTTGATATTAGTGATTTGATTTTCTTCTCTCTTTTTAAAAATCACTTTAACCAATGATTTATCTATTTTATTGGGTTTTTTTTTCATAAAATCAACTCTTAGTTTTCTCTATTAATTCAATTGAATTTAATTTTCAGGATTTCCAATTTGGGGTTTAGTTAGAGATTTTAATTTGTTCTTTTTCTAGCTTATTAAATTGCATACTCAATTCATTGATCTGCTATTTTATTGATGTAAGTAAATATATACATTTCCTTCTGATTGCTGTTTTTGCTGCATCCCTTAAATCTTGGTGTGTTGTCTCATTATTATTATTCTCTTTAAAAATTATTTATTGTTTCTATTATTTGTTCTTTGACTCACTCATTCTTTAAGTTAGAGTATTTCATTTCCAATTAATTTTTGATCTGTGTTTTCACATTCTTTATCAAATGTAATTTTATTGCATTATGATCTGAAAAGGAGGCATTTAATATTTTTCTTTTTCTGCATTTGACTATAAAGTTTAATGCCCTAATATGCTATCAATTTTTTTAAGATGCTGTGAACTGCTAAGGAAAAAAGGTATGTTCCTTTATATTTTCATTCAGTCCTCTCTAGATTCCTAGTTTATCTAAAATTCTATTCAAATAATTTACTTTTTGGGTTAAATTTATCTGGTTCTGAGAGAAGAAAGTTGAAGTTCCCCACTATTATAGTTTTGCTTTCTATTTCCACCCATAATTCATTTAACTTTTTCTTCAAAAATTTGGATGCTATAAACCCTAAACTGAGTATCTTGCCACACAGGACAATAGGGTAGAGGGGGATGAGAGGGGGGTGATG
>JAQQSW010023107.1:0-10336 GCA_028646575.1 Pseudocheirus occidentalis
CATCTGTCTCTCCTGCCTCCTCTCCCTCACTTCTCCTGGTCCTGTCCTTGGTGCTCGAGCAGCCTAATCCCTCTTCCACAATGACGGCCTTTCCAATGCTGGTGGACAGCTCTGGAAGGCTCTCCCACCCCCTCTAAACCTCCTTGCTGGTTGGAATCATGTTGTTTAGGATTGGGTTTCCCCTGGCAGGTCGAGGGCATTTTTCATTAAAGCTGTGCTAGACTTGTAGGGAATGAAAAAGGAGACCTTTCCCCGAGGCTAAGAGGGTCTCTGGAAGCAAGGAAATAATTGGTGGGAGAGAAGATAATGGACAATAAAAAGGCAGTGAGAGATTGTGGAATCTGCTGCCTTGGGGCTCAGAGCCTCCCTGTCCCCTGCTCCATCCACACTAGTAGCTGCCCTGCATCACAGGAAGCCTTTCCTGATCTCCCTCCCAAAGTGATGCTACATGTCTCATACATTTTTGCTGCCTGCCAATTGTCTCCCACAAGACAAGGTAAGCTCTCTGAGGCAAGGGAGCAAGCATTGTTAAATATCTGCTATATGCTGCACACTGTGCTAAGCACTTTATAGATCCGATCCTCCCAACACCCCCTGGGACGTAGGTGCTATCATCACCCCCATTTTACAGGGGAGAAACCAAGGCGGACGTGCCCAAGGTCTTACAGCGAGTGAGTGTCTGAGGCCAGATTTGGACTCAGGTTTCCTGCCTCCAGACCCAGCCCTCAAACCACTAAGTCACCTAAGCACCTGAGCTGCTTCTTTGAGAGAAGGGACAATTTTATTCCACGGCTAACCTTGACATAGCATCTACTATGTGCTGGGCGCTGGGCTAAGTGCTTTACAATTCTTACCTCATTTATTCCCCACAACAACCTGGGAGGCAGGTGCTTTCATTATACCCATTTACAGCAGGGGAAACTGAGGCAAACAAGTTAAAGTAATGCTCCCGCTATCACACAGCTAGCAAGAGTCTGAGGCTGGATTTGAACTCAGGTCTTCTTGATTACAGTGCACTCTCCAGCTGCCTCTTTGAGAGCAGGATTTACTCCATTTTTGTCTTTGTGTCCAGAGAGCCTAGTACATGGTAGGTGTTTAATCATAGTGTGGCTGCCTGTTTGCTTGATTGCTGTGAGCAACTCACCACCTATACTCTAGTGACCATTAATTACTACACTGGGGGCTTCCAGAGATGAGGGATCTTTGTGCCTCACCTTTCTCTGAACTGCCTGCATTATCTTACACATAGTAGGTCTCTAGGTTTAAGTGAGAGGGAGTCTTGCTGCCCCGAATTCAAATTAAAACTGATGCCTTTTGTTTTTCTATCACAGTCACTTCTAGAAATCTAATTAATGTCCTTTCTAATGTCCTTTCTCCTTCATCAAGATGCCTCTCAAATTGAATTGAATTGTGGTCGCCAGTAGACGGAGTCCTTCCCCAGGGATAAACTGTATATCCCAAAGACTGTACCTTTTCCTAGTTTCTGGCATGTGACAGACAAAATCGGTCTTATTTCTGCTTTCAAGAGGCAATCCTGCTACAAAAACAGAGATCCCCCTTTTCCAACCCAGGATTTGGTTGCTACCTACAAACAACTGTAGCTTTGGCACCTCAAGCAGAAGGTGACCTTAACCTCTGTCTCCATCCCACGAGGGCAATGAGTCACAGAGTCATTGAATGTCAGAGCTGGCAGGGACCTTAGAGCATTGAATGTCACAGCTAGGAGGGACACCAGAGTGTAATACCTCAGAGGGGTAGGGCCCTGGAACACTGACCACAGAGCATTAGAACTGGGAGGGGTCTTGATGACCATCCCATCCAACTCTTTCATTGTAGAAATGAAGAAATCAAGCCCCAGAGAGGGCAAGGGGTTGGACCGGTAACCTGGCTGAGTCAATGGCACCTGATGTCATCCTGGTTCCAAGCTCTCCCTTCTTTGCAGCTACAAGAATCGTCTCCTAAAAGCCCATCCTTGGCTCCATCACTCCCCCACTCAGAAGTTTGTAGCAGCTCCCTATCGGCTCTGGGACAAAATCCAAACTCCTCGGTCTGGCTGGATGTTAAAACCTTTCCAAAATCTGGCTCCTCTCAACTTTTCCAGCTTCATTTCACAGGACACCCTTGGATAACAAGCTTCTGTTTCCCAGATCTAGTGTCCCCCTCCCCTATTGCCACATCCATGTGTATTTGCATGTCTGGAATATGCCTCTTCCTCATCTCTGACTCAGTATTCCCATCTTCCTGCAAGGCTCCCCTTCTCCATGAAGTTTTCCCTGACCTCTCTGGT
This sequence comes from Pseudocheirus occidentalis, assembly GCA_028646575.1. Lineage (NCBI taxonomy): Eukaryota > Metazoa > Chordata > Mammalia > Diprotodontia > Pseudocheiridae > Pseudocheirus > Pseudocheirus occidentalis. The sequence goes on from JAQQSW010023107.1 coordinate 2,288, forward strand.
TGGTAGTAAGCTTTCTCTCCTCAAATGGCCTTGCTTTGTTTCTTCTGTATACACATTCTATTTCCTTAAGAGAATGATGCTCCTCAAAGTGGATGGGGGTTTGTGTGTCTTTTTGTATCCCGGGTGCCTAGGACGTGGTAGATACTTGACCAAGGTTTGTTGCACGACACTATAACCATGTTATTCTCAGGGGATGGAGGGGGCAGGGAGAGCACGTTAGTTAGATCTTTCTGAAGCCAAGGCCATCATTTTAACATTCTCCCGACATGGTTGGATGACTGTGAGCCATGGGACCCTGCAGTCTATGAAGAATTAAAAATGAGTATCCCATGGAAGTCTCTGGAGAGGAGGAGGGTAGATGGATGTGAATGGGCTGCTACCCATAACAAAGAAGGTGCCAGAATGAAGGATGTTATCCCCAACGTGTATGATTGGAGAAGAGCATGGGTTGGATCCATGGTCGGGGAGAGGGGAGGGCAAATGTACAGCCGCTGGCTTCATTAGCAACCTTGCAGCATTGAGAAATCAAGGAAAGCCTCCATCGTGAATGGATGGCGCGTAGCCAGCCAAGAACACAGGGGAGAGTCACCCAGGGTGGGCAGGCATGGAGGGGTTGCAATCTGCATGACTGGACAGAGGGTCCCATGGAAGAGGTCACAGATTCATCAGGTTATCACATCATTAGCTTGCATTTTCATAGTCTTTTGTTTGACATGCATCATTGCGATGAGTCCCAGTAGCCGTTTGAGATCGTGTAAGAATTTTTATCTCCATATGATAGAAGAAGAAACTGGGACCCAGAGGAACTTGCCTAAATCTTAGAGCAAATTAACAGCAAAGCCAAGACTGGACCTCAGGTCTGATCATTCCCACTTGAGTTCTTTGCCCAGATATACCAAGCTGCCTCGCCTGAGGCGCAATAAGAGAATAGACACTGAAGCCAACATGGGACAGGACTTAGAGGCTATTGGGTTTCATCCCTTCATTTTATAGAGGCACACTGAAGTTAGGTGATTGTCCAAGTTTTGAAGACAGAATTCAAACTCAATGCCGTGCCCAGAAGCCTAGGTGGTAGCAGAGGGTAATGATGTTTAATAGGAAAAGCCAAAGGACAGAAAAGAGCATAGGCCCCTAAGGTTAAGATGCCACCCAAGCTCACAGACTCCACAACTTCCCCCTCCAGCTGATTCTGAGCTTCTCTCCTGCCCCCCTTTACCCTCAGTAACCCTCCCCAAAGAAGGCTGTTAATGGCAAACTTCCAGCAAATTCATGCGTTTCCTAAAGGCCTTTAATCTGGGTCGTGTCACAGAGAAGGGAGGCCCCGGCGCCTGGTAGATTTATGGGCCCTTGCTCGAGGCATGAGTGCCCGGGAAATGGTCCACCAGGGAGGTCAGGCTCTCTATTAAAAAGCCAGCTGAGGATCCGAGCAAGGGAGTGATAAATGGGCCTGGGCAGCAGGATGCAATTAAGGAGTGGGGCAGAGCAGGAAGAGAGGGTGGGTGACCCTTGGGGTCTTCGGATGCTTTGTTGTGGCTGCGGCCAGGGCTCCAGTGAGCTGGGACTTTCCTTTCTATGCTTCCTCATTAGGCCATTGCAATCTCCGATTACTCAGGGCTGAATGAGCAGGAAGGCTCATCACGGCTCAGATGATGGTGGCAGCAGTCTGGCCCCCTACCCGGTGCTAGGCACAACCCCCATTCAGCAAGAAAGGGACCTGAGCAAGATTCCCTGTCACTGAATAAAAACCTAGGGGCTGCTGATGCTTAACGGCATGTGGGGGTGGTCTGTAGACTGGAAGGACAGAGAAAGCAACTGGTCCTGCCCCCTCCCCCACCTTATTTTATAGATGGGGAAGCTGGAGCCAAGTTAAGTGACTTGCCTAAGGTCATGAAGAGAGTAAAAGGCAAAGCTAAACCTTGAATCCTGGGTCTTCTGGCTCCACATTCAGCATTTTTTCCATTATAGAGGCAACAAGGTGGCACACTGGATCAGGAGTTAGGGAGACCCAAGTTCAAATCCAGCGTCAGACATTGAGTAGCCGTGTGACCCTGAGCAAGTTGCTTATTTTCTGCTTGCCTTGGTTTCCCCATTGTAAAATGAAGATAATAACTGCACCTTCCTCCCTGGGTTGTTGTGAGAATCAAACGGGATGTTTTTAAAGCTATTTGAGTACCTTAAAGTACTATGCACACGTCTGAGCCGGAAAGACCTTTAGATTTCATCCGGCCCAAATGTAAGTCAAGTACAAATTGTATTTCTTCTACAAGCCTTGAACTGCCCATGGGAGTACAACACGACCCTTAAGCAGTTTATTCTTCATCCCTTTTAGGAGCTCCCTCAGCTGGAAGCAGCAGTGGCAGAAGCCAGGACCTCGGGTTCAAATCCCCCACAGGCAAGTCAGCATGCCTCTGTTCCCTAAGATACTGGCCCACGTGGCCTTCTGTGGAGTGGCTGTCACTGGTAAATGGGATTTTGTTTTTTCCCCAGCCACATGCAAAGACAGTTTTCAACATTCACTTTCCACAAGATTCTGAGTCTCAAATTTTTCTCCTTCCCTCCCTCTTCCCCCTCTCTAAGACAGCAAGCCATCTGATACGTGTTATCCGTGTGCAGTCATGTAAACGTATTTCAGCATTACATATATAAATATATATATATGGTAAATAGGATTTTATTTTTCCCAGCCACATGCAAAAAAGGTTTTCAACATTCACTTTCTACAAGATTGTGAGTTTCACTTTTTTCTGGAGTAACTAGCGTTGGCCTCAAAAGGGTCCTGATAAGACAGAGGGGATGGCCCTGTACATCCCCTCCCCATGGCTCCAAAAGTACCCCAAAGCTTCTGTTCTCCTTGCTTGGGGTGCTTGGGGCTTGGGGTGCACCAGAAAGTTTACCATGCCTGTAACCGAATATTCCATTCCCATTTCCCTCAAGGTCCTAATTCTCTGTTTCAGAAATGTGTTCAGTAGAGTTGGATCAGGGGGTTGGAATGTCAAGGCCTAAAAGCTGAAAATCAGGCCTAGAAAAAGTCATTCTTCTTCTTTGATTGCCTCCTCCCTTGAGCTCTCAATCTACAAAGCCCCATGCCCCAGATGGACCAAGTGGGTCTCCACCATCAGGAAGGACCGTAGACTTTCCCATGCCCTGCGCCTCCCAAACACCAATATCCAGCTACAGAAGAAGTCCGGCCTCTGTGCCTTCAATAGTCCTAATTCTCATCCCTAACATTTAGCACCTTTTGGATCTAACAAAGTATTAAGAAGTTCAAGAATTATTATATCCATTTTATAGAAGGAAAAACTGAGGCTCAAAGTGGTCAATTAGCTTGTCCGAAGTCACATTGCTGCTGAGTGGCAGAGCCAGGCTCAGACGTGGGTCTTAAGATTCCACATCCTATATTCTTTCTACTTCCCTGAACTCGTTTCAAAAGAAGTTTTTGTTAAAAATGTATTTTAAAGGCACCTCAAACACACACACACACACACTCTTACACTCATACACACACCCTCTCACACACTCTCACACTCATGCACACACATACACACACACACAGAGCCAGAAATAGGAGGAACACATCTTACTTGATCTCGCTTTGGCCTCCTGCTTTCCGGGCGATCTGGACCAGCTCTTTCCCATACCTCTCTTCTGCTTGGGCCCTAGAAACAAGACAAAGAGTTTCCTGAGTGGGCCCTTATAAAGTGACCAGCTGGGTCCTTCTCCAGATCCCTCCTTAGAGCCTGACCAGGTAAGTTCTTCACCTCCAGGGCACGTGAAGGGGCTCTAGCTTGGGGCCGGCCTTACCCACAGGAGCATATACAGGTGAATCCTCGGACACTGAGGAGGTCATTTCCCTAATTTGATACCTAAAATTCTTCCATCTTTTGGGGACAGAAGAATTACCTCCTAATGGTTTTCAAGCCCCCCAAATCCTGCCCCTGCAGGTTTGTCTCCTCTGGGCAGGCTGACTGTAATTCTGTAGCAAAGATAATGATGAGGGGGACGGTTTGCTTGTTGCCTAAATGGCTTCCTCACCCACTTGAGACTCTGGGGATCCAGAGCTCCACACTGGGCTTTGGCCCCTGGCCCAGCTGCTCCATAGCTTGGGGCCCCTTCTTTTAATTCCATAACACAACCTAACTTGGGGAAGTGGAGGAGAGCACCTGAGGAAGGGGCCTTTGAGGAGGTGACAGCTTCTCCGGAGGGCAGGGACTGTCCTCTGCTTCCTTTGGTGTCCTCATTGCTTGGGACCGTACCTGGCACACAGTGGGTCCTTAGGGTTTATTGACTGACTGATAGACATTGTACCACTGCGGACCTGTGGGGGTGAGGGGGCCCTTTGTCTCCCATACAGAGACAGCCCCAGAAATGGGGGCAGAAATGTGAGCCAGAAAGCTCTGTGCAATGGGGAAGACCCCTGGGGTCACAGAACATCCTGTACCATCTTGGATCCAGATGAGAGAGACAGAGACAGAGATTGATAGAGACAGAGAGACAGTGAGAAAAAGAAATAGAAAGAGATGAAGACACAGGTACAGACACAGACAGAGCTACAGAAAGAGAGAGACAGAGAGAGAGAGGGAGACAGAGAGAGAGAGGGAGATAAAGAGGGAGAGAGAGAGAGAGAGAGAGAGAGAGACAGAAGGGAGACTGGGGCGGGGCACAGTGGAGAGGGGAGAGAGAGAACCCAGCCAGGGCCCAGCCACCTCTGCAGCTCAGAAAACGAGAAGAGGAAGTGACTGACACGGCCCCGAGAGTCTCTCCTTCCCCTTGCATCTCCTTTGGTGGGGAGCTCCATGCAGAGGCTAGAAATAGCTGCATAAAGATGCACACGGGCTCAGCACACACAGACCTGGACACCCACTGGCCACAGGCTTCCTCCCCATCTCTCTCTTCTCTCCCCATCTCTCTGTCTGTCTTTGTCTTTGTCTCTGTCTCTCTGTCTCTGTCTCTCTGTCTCTGTCTCTCTCTGTCTCTGTCTCTCTCTCTGTCTCTCTCTCTCTCTCTCTCTCTCACACACACACACACACACACACATACACACACACATGCACACATTCACCTGTACACAGACCTCTGAATCTCCCGCCCAGACTCTCAGCCAAGGCCAGCAGCTCTAGAGCAGGCAGGCTTTCAGAATGACATAGTCCAATTCCATCATTTTACAGAGGAGGAAACTGAGGCTAGTGGAGACAAAGTGCCTTGTCCTGGGCCCCTTGATTGACCTGAGGTCCTCCTGACCAGCCTAGTTCACTCACGAAATCACAGCCCCCATTTCTCCAGCTTTGGAAGGTCAGGCGGCATCATGGTCCAGGCTCGGTGGGCAGGAAGACCTGAGTTCAGATCCTGCCCCAGACATTTGCTGCATTGCCCTTAATTGCTCGAAGCCTCTGTTTGTATATCTGTAAAATGGGGATGACAATGCCTCCCTTGCAGAGTCCTTGTAAGAAGAGAAGCCTTCCGCAAACCTGGACTCACTTCATGAAGGCTCATTCTTGCTAGTATTGTTTATTATTATTCCAAAGCGCTCCTGCGAGGTCTGTGCTATGAGGACCATTGTTACCAGTTTTTATAAGAGGAAACTCAGAGCTGGGAAACGAGTGATTCACCCAAGGTCACAGACTCCTGGTGCAGGCACCTCCCATAGATAGACTGACAGAGCTGAGGCCTGAGCCCAGGGCTTTCCCCTCAGTCACACACACACACACACACACACACACACACACACACGCGTGTGCGCACACATGCCCAGACTGTCATCCCCATCCTCTTAATTTACATTTCTGAAGATGAAGAGCAGAGATGCAAATGAGCTCAGTCTGGCCTGACACCTCCCACCTCCTGGCATGGGCAGGCCTGATGCCCTGCCTAGATGCCCTGCCTTGAAGCCCTGCCTGATGCCCTGCCTGGATGCCCTGCCTGGATGCCCTGCCTTGGATGCCGTGACACCTTGCCGGGCACGGGCAGGCAGGTGGGCAAGCAGGAAGGCTGCCTTTGAGTCCCGGACACCCCCTCCCCTCCAGTCCTCAAGTCTATTGACAACTCCCATGTACCGGTCAGGGCTAGGAGAGGCTCCCTCCCCCTGGCTAGAAGGGATTATTCTCCACCCCCCCCCCCCTTGCTTCTGTCAACAATTAAAAGCTGAAGAGGTCAGGCCGGGTGAGAAGCTAGGGGCCACATCCAGTGCTTGGGCAGAAGCTGGGCCTTGGCTTTGAGCCCCTTCCTCCCCACCCCGGCAGGCCCTCTCACCTCTGCTTCAGCAGATCCTCCACATCCTTACACATCTTCCTCCCATCCAGCAGCCGCTGCAGAAGGGTCTCATAGCCGGTGTGGGCGGTGAACTCCTTACACTGGAAAAGACAAAAAATATCCAGCTCCTGACTCAGAAACACCCTGCTGTGGGTCTAGGGGAGGGTTGGGAGGATGCGGTCACTGGTCCCAGCGTGGAGGTGTGTGGGTGGGTGTGCCCAGGTAGGATGGGCCGTCTAAATGGGAGTCGAAGGAGTCATTGATAGAGGTGTCTGGCCTCTGACCATCCCTCTTCGGGCACAGGACTGGAGGGGAGCTGGAGCATGGCCCCTTGCTCTAGGCTCTGAGACAGATGCTACTTGCCCCCTAATGTCACTGGTAGGGGCACAGCTGACCAGTTCAGAACAAAAGCCACTTCTCTGGTTGCTAAGATAGCACCAAGCTTACATGGAGGCCTGGAACCCCCTGCACACTCAGAGGAGGGTTGGCCTGGGCAGGGGCAGGAGACAAAGCCTTCTGGACTCTGCCAGAGGGCGAGTAGCCTGGCACAGACAGACCCTAGGTACATTTTGAAGACATGGACTGGGTTTTCCCAGAGCAGAAGAGTAACATCCCCTCAGCCATGCTTACCTCCCTCAGGCAAAGCTCCCTAAACCTGGGAGGTGGGGTGGGACATGGGGGAGACCGGGAGGGGTCTTCACTCTTCACTCTCAGAGTGAAGGCCCCACTGCCTTGTCTTAGCACGTCCCCCCATAAGTCAGGACACTTTGATCACAGGTTTAGAACGGAAAAAACCTTGAACCTGAAGTCAGTCAGCCAACAAGCATTTATTAAATGTTTGCACTAGGGAAGAGACTATAATGCCTGGCACACACTAGGCAGGCAGTGGGGAGATGGATTGTTTTATTTGGAGAATGAATGGTGAGGAGGAAGGAAGGGAGTAAAGTCCAAGAAGGCTGGAATGGTAGGAACAGATAGAGTGCTGGGCCTGGACTCAGGAGGAACTGAGTTCAAATCCAGCCTCAGAGACTTATTAGATGTGTGACCCTGGGCAAGTCACTTAACCCCAGTCTGCCTCAGTTTCCTCATCTATAAAGTGGGGATAACGATAGGATCTAGCTCCCAGGGTCGTTGTGAGGACAGTGAGGCATTTGTAAAGCTCTTTGCAAACGTTAGAGCGTTATATAATATAAACACTAGCTGTTCTCATCTTCTTCCTCGTCCCTGAGCTTGTTCTTACCACTGTCATTTAGCACATGGGGAAATGGAAGCCTAATCAGGTTAAGGGGTTTTCTTAAAATCAAACAGGTGCTGGGGGCAGAATGAACGTTCAAGTCCAGTTCTGAGTTCTCTGGCTCTGAATCTGTTCCAAGAAATGACGTCATCCATATTGACAAGAAAGAAGCTAGGAAGGAGAAATCACGGAGTGCCTGCTGAGTAGCCAGCTGGACCCCCCAGCTGACACCCCAAAACATGCCCCTCTGTGCCCCCCGTCAAGTGGCCCTGCAGCTACTCCAGCAAGAAGCAGAAATTTCCTCTGCAGGGGGCTGCTATGCTTCTTTGGAAGAGTTCTAATTGTTGGAAAAGAAGGAAAAGTGGTCCTTCTATCCCACCTTCCTTTAGAACTGCCACCCGTCCCTTCTGTTCTCCCTTCTGGGGCCAAGTAAGTCCAATCGACAGCCATGATGCCCCCCTGAGTGCACTATACCCTGGTCCTTACATTGATGCCCCATGAAAGTGGACTCAAGGCCACTGGCCACCCTGGTTATGCTCTTCTAGACTGAGGAAACACACACACACACA
>JAQQSW010023108.1:0-10336 GCA_028646575.1 Pseudocheirus occidentalis
TAGAAACATTTGGTGTGGGAGTTCTGACTGTGTTGTCTTCCTCCCATTCCATGCTTTGATCCTTTTTGTCCACAAAAAAGGATTCTAGAGTTTTACTGCTGTTCTTATTTTGCTTCCTTTTCCTCATGTTGGCCAGTCAATTAATTGGTTATTTTTTTTAGCTTTGTGAAACTCTGCTTCCAGGGGGGAAAGCTCTGTTCCAAATCGCTGGGGTTTTCCAAGCTGCCGGAGCTATTAGGGGGGTGTTGCAGCTCCCCCCCCAGCTTTGGCTTGCTGAAAGCGCTCACCAGGACCACCCCAAGACCACGATCCAGATCTAGGCCACTCAATGAAAGAGTACTTGGCCCTGATCAATTGACTCAGCCCCTCTGGGGGATCTGCAGGCCAGGGGCTCTGAAGCAGCCCAGTGAGGGCAGCCGCTGGTTACAGCAGTTCCTGCCCTTCCCCTACTGCTCCCTTGCCCTGGGGGCAGATTGGCTGAACTGCTTTTCCTCCCCCAAATTTAGCTTGAAAGCTTCACTCACTTTCACTGGCCTCTATTCCTGGCTTAGTAGATGTGAAGATTGCTCGAGGTGCAGTAGATCTTCTTTGAAGTAGACTCACGCTGTGGCTTGGGAGGCTTGGCTCCTCCTGACAGTCCTGGAGCCTGGTCACATTGTGGTTTCAGGCTGGTCTCCCAGCCTGCAAGATGAGCCCACCTGCCCAGCTCCCTTTCTCTAATCTCTATTTTTCACACCTTGGTAGATGTGGAGTTGCTGGAGGTGTTGTAGATCTTCTCTCTTTTAGACTGGCTGTGGCATGGCTCCTTCCTACCGCCCTCGGGCCTGGCCACATTTTGGTTTCAGCCTGGGCTGGCCTCGGCTTGCGTCCTGGTGGGATGAGCCCCCGCTGCTGAGCTGCCTTCTGCGAGAGATGTGTTTTCTGTATTTTTGTGAGTTTGAGAGCCCTAGAATTTGTCCAGCGTCATATTTTATGGGTGTTTAGGGTGGCTGTGTGGGAGCTGTGGGACCTTGCTGTTTCTACGCCGCCATATTGGCTCCACCCCTGAATAATCTCAGTAACCTGCTGGTGGGTCTGCCTAACTTAAGTCTTTCTCCACTCTAGTCTATCCTCCATTTATCTACCAAACTGATTTTCCTAAAGTGCAGGTCTGACCATGTCACCTCCTCTCCTCTCCTTCAAATCAATAAATACCTCCAGGATCAAATACAAAACTGTTTTTTTTTAACCATTCAAAGTCCTTTATAACCTAGCTCCAAAATCTGGAACTCAAAATTGTGTGGAAATGAATGTTGAAAACTAAAAATACATAAATAAATTCTGGAAAATAAAATAAAAAAAATAACCCAGCTGCCCCTTCTGTCTTTCCAGGTTTCTACCTCATTTGCTGCTGTCTGGTACTCTTTGACCCAGTGCCACTGGCCTCCTTGCTGTTCTTAGAACAAGACACTCAGTCTCTTGGCTTCAGGCACTTTCTCTGGCTGTCCCCCAGGCCTGGAATGCTCTGCCTCCTCATCTCTGCCTCTAGGCCTCCCTGGCTTTCTTCAAGTGTCAGTTAAAATCCAATCTCTGGAAAGTCTTTCCCCATCCTTGTTAGTTCCAACGCTTTTGCTCTATGAATTATTTTCTATTTTTTCTGCACACAGACCATTTGTGTATATGTGTTTTCTTGTCTCCTCCATTAGATGTGAGGTCCTCCAGTGAAGGAACTGCTTTTTTCTTTTCTTTCTATCCCCAGCACTTAAGACAATGCCGGCACACAGTAGGCACTTAGTAAATGCTTGCTGACTGACTGATGGTTGGGTCATGTGATTGCAGATTTAGAACTGGAAGGCTTAGAAGTTGACTGGTCCAGCACCCCTCATGTTAAACATGGGACAATTGGGTCTCAGAGAGGCTGAGATTTGCCCAATATTATGCAGGTTTCATTGCTGGGGTTTGAGCTTTAGGTCCTCTTCCTATAAATCTGCTGTACTTTTAGAGCTCTAGAAGGCAGAACAAAGAGCTATAAGGGCTGGAGGTGGCTCTGATCCATGATCCTCTGTCCTAAATCAGCTATGTCCAGAATTTGTGGTGTTCAGGTCTGGTTGGTACATTTTTGAGGAAGGATGTCAGGTAAAGAGGGATTAGGTTCTCAAACCCCTGTCATCTGGCTTGTGCTGTGTTACTCAGCAGCAAGGTAAGGAGGACCTGAGTTCAAATTCAGCCACAATATTTAGCTGTTAGCTGTGTAACACTGGGCGGCATCACCTAACTGTCTCCCTCTCTCTCCTTATTTGTAAGGTATTACAGTAGGTAGAGTGCTGGGCCTGGAGGCCGGAAGATTTCATTTTCTTGAGTTCACATCTGGCCTCATACACTTACTAGTTGTGTGACCCTGGGCAAGTCACTTCACCCTGTTTACCTTAGCTTCCTCATCTGTAAAATGAGAAGGGAACAGCAAACCACCGCAGCATTTTTGCCATGAAAACCACAAATGGGGTCATGAAGAGTTGGATACAACTGAACAGCAAAACAGCAGTTACCTTCCAGGGTTCTTTATGGAGACAAGATTTTTAAAATGCTCTGTAGAGCATGTTATATAAGTGCTATTACTGAACTGAAACTGGGCTCACCCAGGGCTCTTTACTGAATTTGATAGCCTTTCCTCTTCCTTTGCCTTCTTGACTTCAGCAGCATTTATACTGTTAACTGCCCTCTCTTCTTGGACACCATCTTCCCCCAGATTTCAGGACATTGTCCAACCTTGGTTCCCCTTCTCTCAGCGTGGCTGCTTCTTCTAAAGACTCTTTGGTTGGATCCCATTCCTGACCCAACCACTGACCATGGCTCTGTCCTGGCCCTCTTTTAAATATTTTTTCTCTTACTAGTCCCAGAATCTCCCAGGCTTCAGTTCTCACTTCTCTAAAGAGAACTCTCAGCTTGATAAACCCAGCCCTTCCCACTCTTCTTAGCTCTAGGAGATGGTGCAATGGAGTCAAGAAGACTGAGTTCAAATTCCAATAAGTTTCCACACATGTTAAATGAGGAGGTTGGACTCTATAGCCTCTAAGATCCCTTCTGGGTCAAAGTTCATGATCCAATGACCCTATAGCAAGCCTCCAGGCTCCTCATTTCTCCCCCTACCCTTCTTCTTAACATCACCATTTGGGTTAAAAGCATGACCATCTTTCTAGGGATCCAGGTTCATAACTTTGGAGTTGGGAGGCAGGGAAGAGGTTAGGAGTGTGGCACATTGGATAAAGTGCTGGACTTGGAGTCAGGAAGACCAGAGTTCAAATTTGGTTTCAGGCATTTACTAATTACCTTCACCTGCCAGTTTCCTATAACATGGGGGAGGGGCACAGCAGATGAGAGTGCTGACCACAAACCCTGTGTTGTTGTCAGGATCTAATGAAATAATATGTGTAAAGCCATTTGCTTTGTGAACCTTAAAAACTCTATGCAAATGCTAGCTACTATTAGAATCCTCCTTGTAGGATCCTTATCCCAACTCCCACTCTCCCTGAGATAAAATTTCAGGCCCACTAAGTTTAGCTGCATCTCCCCCTCAGTATTCTCAGAATAGCTTTGAGGAGTCCATGGTGATTCTCTTGAGCCCCCACCAATGTGCTTTCCTACTAGATTTATCAGTTGAGAATCAATTTAGTTGCTAGCCTTAAGTAGCTTTAGAATGAGATATTGACCAAGTTGGTATAGTAAGAGGCAGCTATTGTTGGGCCTGGAGTCAAGAAGAATCATCAATGATCTAACCTCAGACACTTCCTAGTTGTGTGACCCTGGGCAAGTCACTTTACCCTGTTTGCCTCATCTGTAAAATGCACTGGATAAGGAAATGGCAAACCACTCCAGTATCATCCAATAAAACCCCAAATGGGGTCACAAAGGATGGGAAGAGACTGAACAAAAGCATCAGGATCAGCTGGCATGTAAAAAAGAACAGTTGGTACAAAATGCCCTGTCTTCCCCTCTACCCCCAGACCCCCAAATACAAATTTATGAGACATACTGTCCCACAAGTACATAGAGAAGCCGGGGAAAAATAGGATCAAGCTTAGAGAATAGAAGTAATAAGAGGGCACCTCAACTGCTCCTGGTTGCTGGGTGCTCTTTTCTCTTATTCATAGGGTTCTCAAGAAGTTCTCCTTCATTATAGTGAAATTGTGTTCTTCTGTGCCCAGCTCCTGATGGAGCCTCTTCTAGTAGCTAAGCCATGGATAAAGCTGGGACACCAATGGGAAGACAGAAAATTCAAAATCCTCTAGACCTTTCAGAACTTGCAAGGTCCTTGTCTGCCAAAAGCAGCAGGGAGAAAGGAGACTGGACATGGCTGGAAGTCAAGGCTTCTCTACGCTCTTACCCTTCACTCACAGTGACGCTGCCTCAGGAATGGGATGGGAAACCACGGTTGTCCCGGTTTCTGGAAATCAATCATTTCTCTGTGTTTGTTAATTTATAGACAATGTCATTGTCACAATAGGTTGAAGGCCTTTTAGTATTCAAGTCTAAGGATTTTAAGAAATTTAGATAGTTCTTAAAAGGTTATTTAGGCTAAAATGGGGTGGGGTGGTTTTGACTCCACCCTTATATCTGGCTTTTTATTTTTCCTTACTTGCCTACTGCCAACGACTTCTTTAATCTTGTGAATCTACCTCTGCAATTGGGCCATCTTGAATGGTCCTGATCTATATCTAGCCACTGGATCCATGTGGCTCTGGAGGAGAAAGTGAGGCTGGAGACATTGCACAGCTCTGACTCACTTAAATCCAATTCATTCACAAGTCATGCCATTACCTTCCTGATGTTGTGGTCCTCTTAGATATTGAAGAACCAACCACAGCCTGTGAGTGGCCGAGCTACCCCACTGGGGACCCAACTGGCCAGTTTGAGTTGGTCAACTCAGTCCCTTCTCTCCCCTTTATTCCCCTCCCCTCCCCTTCCATCTTCTCCTTTCCTCTCTCTTGAGGTATCATGACCATACCTGAGGGGGCTCTGTCCAAAGGAAGGTAAATTTGATGGCTGAAACCTACCTTGATATCTTGGTTAGATTTCTTTCTTAAAAACTAAGCCTTAAATCCAATTCACTCTGGCTCATACTGATTGGCCAACAATAGGTCCCTACCCAAGCACCACTTAATGGTTATTTTTTGGGGCCCTGATGGCTCAGAGTGAATGTAAGTAGGAATTGTTTTTCTTTCGGCCAGAAATCCTTGAGAGTCTTCCCCTCACAGTTTTATTTATTTATTTTTGGATTAAAGAGGCCATCCCTCAGCTCACTTCTGATTTCCCGAGCTGGTGTTCTATTCCCTGTGCCACCTAGCCACCCCCTCACAGCTCACTTCTTAAATAGTTCTAATCACTGAATGGGCATTGCCTCAGTCAGTGTGAGAACTCAGAAAGACTGAAGCTTAAAAGGGCCAAGGTCTCCCACTGCATCCAGGGCTATCTCCAGTGGTCCTGATCTATATCTTGTCGCTGTTCCCAGATGATTCTGGAGGAGAAAGTTAGGGTGGAGACTTTGTACAGTCTCCCTCACTTAAATCCAATTCACTTGAAAGTCATGGCATCATCTTTCTGATATTAGAGTCCTCCTTGAGAACTAAGGACAAACCATAACCGTACAACCACCTCTGCAACAACTCTCACCATTTCTTCGCTTTCAATCACATCACTAACACCTTTTTTTTCCTCTAGGTTCTTATCCTCAGGACCTTGGGCTATTGAAAAAAAACCCCACCCAATTGGTCTTCCTGCCTCAGGTCCCTCCCTTTCCATTCCATTCTCCCTGTAGTTGACAAATTGATATTCCTAAAGCACAAATTGGAATGTGTTAGTCTTGCTTAAGAAGCTCCAGAGGTACCTAATTGCCCTTGGGTAAAAGGCCAACCCTTCTGGCCACCTAAGACCCTTCATCATCCAACTCCAATCTACCTTTCAGGTTTATCACACATGACTGTGTTTCATGAACCCTATATTCTAGTCAAACCAGCTTAGGTGCTATTCCTCATACATTGCATTTATTACCCGTTTCTTTTCCTTCTCACTGGCTATCTTCCATGCCTGAAATGCTCCCCTTCTTCACCTCTCCCTTGGAATCAATCCCTAACTCAGTTTAAGGCTAAACCCAGGTGTCACTTTCTGCTGAGGCCTTTCCCCTTTCCCCCAGCTGTTAGTGCTCTCCCTCCCCCCTAACCCCTCCAGTAATAGCTGGTACTTTGTATATAGTTTATATTTACTTATCCATGGTCATTGTCATCCCAACAGAATGTAAAGGCCTTAAAGACTTTTTCAGTTTTATGTCTCTGTATCTCCCCCACTCCCCACCATGGTACCTCACTCAGAACAAGTGCTTGAGAATATTCACTGGATGAAGAAATTTAGATCCTCACTTGGCAGAACTAGGAACAAAGGGTAGCAGTTTCAGAGAGGCAGATGACACATCTGTATAAGAGACAGAATCCATAGAAGGAAGAGTTTCCTAATCATTAAAGCTTCAAGAGGATTGTCTCGGGAAAGAGGTCTGGTTAGTGGAGACTAGGTGAGCTCTTAACAGGATGTTATAGAAGAGACTTTGGTTTATTTATGTACTGGACTAGATTACCTTTCAGGTACCTTCTAACTCGGAGATTCTGTGGTTCAGGACCCAACTGCACCAACCTCACAATTCATCCTGATGCCTTCATTGTGTATGCGGTGTGGGGTTTAAGAACTGAGAGTAAAGGAGATCACATATCAGTGTCTAATAATCCTACTGTTGCTTTGAGTACTCAGCCAAGTACAAGAAAACCAGACCCCTTTTCGCTGATGCACCAGTTCCTCAGAGGCATGGCTCTGGCTTCTAGTTATTGCTAGATATTCTGAAGTCTCTCAGGTATCTTCCTCTATTCAGGGAGCAACCTTCATTAAGTTCCAAGAATCATCCCGGCAAAGCCGCAGCTTTGTTTGAGAGCATACTATGGAAGTTTTTCCTGAAAACCTTGACTCTAGAAATTTTAATGTCTTAGGAACGCATTTGTGTGTTTTAAACTAAAAGTACCCTTTGTTAATCTGACTGAAAGGAAGGGAATCCTATTCCTGCACCCTCCATTGGGTGCAAAGTTAGTCAAGCATTAGATGTGCAGAACTCCAATAGTTTTTCCTCAAAAAAGGCCTGGCATTTGCTGCAGGCCAAGGCATGTTGCTTATTGTGCTTTCCAGGCCTTTGGAAAAAACACAATGAGCCAGGACAAGCCTCATTATTGTTCTAGCGGAGTGAGAAAGCTGCTTTCACACCGTGGGCAATGCTGATTTGCAAGACAATGGCCTACACAAACTTTTTGGATCCTTTGATTTCTGCTTGGTGTTTGGCTGGATTATTCTTAGGTATCAGAGTATTATCTGGCTGGTAGATATACAATTATCCTCTGAGCCAGAAACCTAATTAGGAATCTTTGCTTTGGAGGCAAAAAGGGGAGACAATCACTCTCAATTGGGAGGAGGAAAATAGAACCTTGAGTAGAGATGATGGGAGGGGAACCTCACTTGGCTGCACCATCTAATAGTACCTAATCTAATCCAATAGAAATATATTAGTAGAAACATATTGCTTATAACCTCAGCCCCTTGAACATGTTGTTGAGGTGTTTTTCAGTTGTGTCTGAATCTTTGTGACCCCATTTGGGGTTTTCTTGGCAGGGATATTGGAGTGGTTCGACATTTCCTTCTCCAGCTCATTTTACATTTGAGAAATGGAGGGGACAGAGTTAAGTGACTTGTCCAGGGTCTTGTAGCTAGTAAGTGTCTGAAGTTAGATTTGAATTTAGGAAGATGAGTCTTCCTGACTCCAGGCCCAGCATTCTATCTGCTGCACCATCTCGCTGCCCCTTGGGAGACGTACTGCTAGACTGAAGAGGAGCAAATCTTACAATTTTTTTTAAATTGGGAAAGATAATTGAGTCTGCATACTGTAGACCAATGAACTTGACTTTGACTTTGGCAAACTCAAGAATGGATGAATAAATGGATGACTAATTCCAGGGAAAAAACCAAAACCAAACAGCGAACTATTCATGAAGAGCATGTCATGTCAGATTGAACTCAATTTCCTTTTTTTTTTTTTTTGCTTTTTTTGGAGGGCAGTTGGGGGTTAAGTGACTTGCCCGTCATACAGCTAGTTTTTGTGTCAAGTGTCTGAAGCTGGATTTGAACTCAGGTCCTCCTGACTCCAGGGCTGGTGCTCTAGTCACTGCACCACCTAGCCGCCCCTCAATTTCCTTTTTGATAGAGTTACTAAGGATTGGTTTACTTAGATTTTTGTAAAGTTTGGACAAATTCATACTTGTTGATATTAGAAAGTTAGTCCTGGAGTAAGGAAGATCTGAGTTCAAGTCTAGCCTCAGACACTAGCTGTGTGATCCTGGGCAAGTCATTTAATCTTGTTTGCCTCAGTTTTCTTATCTATAAAATGAGCTGGGGAAGGAAACAGCAAAACACTTCAGTGTCTTTGCCAAGAAAACCCCCAATGGGATCACAGAGTTGGACACAAATATAATGACTAAACAACCAAATTCTTGTAGACAAGATGGAGAGACATAGGCTACTAGTTAGTAAAACAATTAGATAGATTCAGATCTGGTTGAATGGCTAGGCTCATTCAAGAACTGATGTCAAATTGCATGTTGGTTTCCAGTACGTCTGATCAGACATTTGCCCTGGTCAAACCACACCTGGCTTAAAATGTCTAGTTCTGAACAGTTCATTGATAGACTGCCAAATATCTAGGTAAGGGAAACCAGATAGTTGAAGGCTTTGAGTCAGTGTCATACAGGGATAATCTGAAGGACCTGGCTATGTTTAGTCTAGTATTGGGTGGATGGGGGAGACCTCCATTGGAAAGATATGTGTTGTTTGCCCAGAGCTAGGGCACAATTACGGGTTATGGGTGAAGGCCACAGAGTGGCAAATCTAGGCTTGATGTTTGGAAAAGCTTCCTAATCATCAGAATTGTCCAAAAGTGGAATAAGTTATCTTGGGACAAAGTGGCTTCCCCTTCACTGGAGATCTTTCATCCAAAGACTGCATAATCACTGGCCATATATGTTTTAGAGGAGATTCTTGTTTATGTAAGGTTTGAACTAAATGACGTTTGAGGTCTCTTCCAACTCTGAGATTCTGTGATTTTTGGGTAGGGTAAAAGGACCAATGTGAGCCATGTTGTGGAGGTAGAATCAGTAGGACTCAGTAATTGATTGGATGGGGGGGCTGGGTTCAGGAGAGGAAAGCATTAAAGATGACCCCAAAGCTTTGAGATTATGTTGCAATGACAGTAGTGTCACCAGCAGAAGAAGGGAGGTTATGGGAAGAGAGGTAGGTTTGAGGGGGAAAGTGATGAATTTGGTTTTCGACATGTCCAACAAAGACAGAACATAACAAGATTATCACCTCCCTTATTCTGGATACTTTCATTACTTCTATTAATGTAGCATTAGTTCAAATGACTGTTTGAGGGTTGCTCTATCACACTATTGATTCATCTTAAGCTTGTAATCCACTAAACATCCAGAGCATTTTTGGTATGAATTGCTCAGGAGCTGTTTTCTTCCCTATTTTTTTATTTGGGCAAGTGATTTTTTTTTAAACCCAAGTGCAGGACATTACAAATGATTAAACCTGATCCTATGAACTGTAGTCTTGCTGTTCTAACACAAGGGGATATTTTTGATCACAGTTTTGTCATCCAGCCCATACCTTCTTGCTTTGTGTATGTTCAAATTTGATAATGATGCCATCCATGTAAACCGTGCCATCCTACAAGTCATTAATTAAAAGGCAGAGTGGAATTGGACAGGCATTCACGTCATATACTTTGATAAATCTCAGGTTTTCTAGAAAGCACACCTCTTATGTACATAGCTTTCAGGTTTCAATCACTATATTTACCACCATTTTTTAGAACCACACAGTTGGTAAAGTTTTGATCAAGGTCTTGCCTTGGCCTACTTTTATCAATTTATTAACCAGTGCTCTTTGGATCCAGTCAAATAACAATTCTGAACCCAAACAACTAATACAATCCATCTAGCCTACATTTCTTGTCTTGTCCCCAAGGATATCATGAAAAACTCTGCCAAATAATACTGATATTGCTGAAGTACTGATATATTTTACTCACAGTTCTCTTTTAGTTTAGCAACACTGTAAAGAAACAAGATATTGCTTTGGTGTGTGTGTGTGGGGAAACTCCTTAACAATTAGGATTATCTCAAAATGGAACTGGCTGCCCCAGAATGTAATGGTTTCCCTTTTTTCAAGCACAGGGTATGCCATAGAGGGCAATCTTCCTTCCTCTCCCTCCCCC
>JAQQSW010023109.1:0-10335 GCA_028646575.1 Pseudocheirus occidentalis
GACACGGAAGGGTTCTCTCTCTCTGTCCGGATGTGAAGAATAAAGGTTGACTCCCATCTTGGGTGCTCTGTCTGGTTTGTTCTCCCATCCCCCACCTTGGACGGGAGCCAGAGACATCTGAAGACCCTGGATAAGGGTAAGTAGAGGGCGGTGGTCGGGGTAGGAGACCCCAACACAGACCTATTAGCTTTATCCTTCAATCTCATGCATTTCTTGGTTAAACTTCTTGTGAAAGCCATCTGCATTAGTTACCTCCATGTCTTCTTCTCTCTCTCTCACTCACGCTGGGAAGATTTGTAGGAATGGGTACAGAGGGAAATAAGCAGAAGTAAAAGAAAAATATGTGAAATAATTTTAAAATGTATATTAAAAGTTTCATGGTTATGGAACTTTTAATGTATAGACATGTGTGTGTGCCCACTGTCCGTGGAGCCTAGCCATGAGTTAGACTACAAAAACTCTTTGCCCTAACCCTTGTGGAGGAATGTAAGACTTCACAGTTGCTTCGGTCTAATTCCACTTTCAGAAAATCAAATGAGAATCTACTTTTTAATTATTCAATTCATGTTGGTGGCCACCCTCTCTTTTCCTTCATATCTCTCTTCTTTTGCAGGGAGGAAAACGATGGAGAGAAAATTTGGAACTCAAGGGATTGTGGAACTGAATGTTGTAATGTAAAAGTAAATAAATAAACATAACGTGAAAAAAAAATATTTCTCCTCTTTTGATCTTTAGAAAAAATTCTGCACTGTTCAACTGTGAGTATGGAGAATAACTAAAAGAAACTAAAGGGAACTGAACTCAACTCTGAGTAATGGACAAGTCATGAATGTTTCAGAGAAAAGATAATGAAACAAGTATTACCTCCCCCATCATGGTAAAGCAGTGGGAGCCTATTATTATAGAATATTGTATAAATTGTCAGACACAATCTCAGTATCAGAAATTACTGATTATTTGTTTTCCTTTGTCACAAAGGAAAGTTCATTCTGAAAGGGAAGGATAACACAACTATGAAAGCACTAGATACCAGAAAATAAAATATACCCCGGAGATGTCAGAGAACTAGGGAACTCTAAGGAAATAATATCATATGCATTCCCAGATATTTTTCCTGTGCTGAATGGTTTTTTTCCAGAAATTATTTATTTTTAGTTTTCAACATTCATTTCTACAAGATTTTGAGGTCCAAATTTTCTCCCCATCTCTTCCCTACCCCCCACCCTAAGATGGCAAGCATACTGATTACTTTTTCCCAGAATGCCCTCTCTTCTATCCCTCCATCCTCCCCTTTCCCCTTTTCCCCCTTATTTTCTTGTAGGGCAAAATGGATTTCTGTACCCCATTGCCTGTACATCTTATTTTCCAGTTGCATGTAAAAACAGTTTTTTAACATTTGTTTTTAAAACTTTGAGTTCTAGATTCTCTCCCTTCTTCCTTCCTCACTGCCCCAGCCCCATTGAGAAGATAAGCAGTTCAATGTAGGTAATACATGTGTAGGTATGCAAAACATTTCCATAGTAATTATATTATTAAAGACTATATTTCCCTCCATCCTATCCCACTCCCCATTTATTTTATTTTCTCCTTTGACCCTGTCCCGTTTCAAAAGTGTTTGCTTCTCTCCCAATCTGCCCTCCCTTCCATCATCCCCCCCTCCTACTCCCTTCCTCCTTATTTTCCTGTAGGGTAAGATACCCAATTGAATGTGTATGTTATTCCCTCCTTAAGCCAAATCCAATGAGAGTAAGGTTGACTCATTCCCTTTCACCTCCCTGCTCTTCCTCTCCATTGTAACTGTTTTCTCCTGCCTCTTTTATGTGAGATAATTTACCCTATTCTTTCTCTCCCTTTCTCCTTCTCCCAATTTATTCCTCCCACCCTTTAATTTTATTTTTTAGACATCATCCCTTCATATTCAACTCACCCTGTGCCCTCTGTCCATATATACATATACACACATACACACACACATATATACACACATATACACATACACACAAACATATATATGTACATACATATTCCTTTCAACTATCATAATACTGATAAAAGTCTCATGAGTTATACAATATCATCCTTCCATGTAGTTAAACAGTCCATGTGAGACTGCACTTCATTCTCATCCCAGTGTGATAGATCCTTCCTGTTGACCTGCCAGGCTATCTTCACCTGGAGATGTGTTTCATTCTGTCACTCTGTCGGTTTTGTAGCTCTAAAATTCGTTTACAATCATTTTTACAGGTTTTGGAGGTGATTGGAAATTGAGTCCAAGCAAGCTCCTGCTTTTACACCACCATCTTGGCTTCACCCTGTCTAAATGTTTTTGCTTAATTGTTTTTCTTTGTCACAACACTGGATTCAATTGTGGTGGAGGTAGAGTTAAGGGACTATGATGTAAAGACAAAAGGAATCAATAAAATGTATTTTTTAAACAATGTGTGTGCTCTTTCTATACTTTCTTTTTTTAAATAATATTTTTATTCTTGCCCAATTACATGTTGAAACCATTTTAAATGTTTGCCCTTTCCTGTACTTTCAAGAAAGATGTGCTTAATCAAACAAAGTCAATTCAACCAAGATTATAAGGGAAGCAGAAAGCTTGGAAACAATTTTTATAGCCAGTGTCTCTGATAAAGGCCTCATTTCCAAAATATATAGAGAACTGAGTCAGATTCATAAGAATATAAGTCATTCCCCAATTGATAAATGGTCAAAGTATTTAAACAGGTAGTTTTCAGAGGAAGAAATTAAAGCTATCTATAGTCATATTAAAAAATGCTCTAAATCACTATTGATTAGAGAAATACAAAACAACTCTGAAGTACCACATCAGCCTATCAGATTGGGTAACATGACAAAACAGGAAAATGATAAATGTTGGAGAAGATGTGGGAAAACTGGAACATTAATGCATTGTTACTGAAGATGTGAACTGATCCAACCATTCTGGAAAGCAATTTGGAACTGTGCCCAAAGGACTATAAAATTATGCATACCTTTTGATCAAGCAATACCACTTCTAGGTTTGTATCCCAAAGAGATCACAGAAATGGGAAAAGGACCTACACAAACAAAAATATTTATAGCAGCTCTTTTTGTGGTGACCAAGAGTTAGAAATTGAGAGGATGCCCATCAACTGGGGAATGGCTGAACAAGTTATGGTATAAGAAAGTAATGGAATGCTATTGTTCTATAAAAAATGATAAGCAAGAAGACTTCAGAAAACATGGAAAGACGTACATGAACTGATGCTGAGTGAAGTGAGCAGAACCAAGAGGACATTATACACAGTAATAGCAACATTGTGGGATGACCAACTTTGATAGACTTAGCTCTTCTCAGCAATACAAGAATCTAAGAAAATTCCAAAAGACTCATGACAGAAAATGCTATCCTCATCCAGAGAAAGAAATATGGAGTCTAAATATAGATTGAAGCATACTGTTTTCTCTTTTTTAATTTGTTTTTGTTACTTCTTTCCTGTGGTTCTAATTCTTTACAACAAGACTAATGAGGAAATGTGTTTAATATAAATGTATATGTATAGTTTATATCAGATAACATGCTGTCTTGGGAAGAGGGGAGGGAAGGGAGATAGAAAAAATTTAAATTCAAAATCTTATAGAAGTGAATGCTGAAAACTAAAAGTTAAAGATGTGATTGATTCATGAATAGACTATTTCCATAAAGATTTTGGTAGAGAGAGGGAAAAAGACATTTGGGTTGTTGACTACTGATGATTTCTCACTTGTCTTTTTTTTTTTTTTTTTGCTAAGGACTTATAATAGATCCATGATTTTTTCTCCCAAGCACTTGATAGTCTCTCCTCTTTCAGATTTCTTGAGAATAAATACATTCTACAATAGTGTTATCCTTGGCTACCATGTTTCATTGCTTGGTAAGGAAATCAAGGCATCTGCTTGACCTCATTGTGGTGACTGATTCACATCAAGTAAAACTTCCCTAAGAAACAATATTATTTTAACCATTTCCTATTTTTCGGCATCAACAGCTTATTTAAATAGGTCAAGTTGGAGTTACCTCAATTGTATGCCCTACCTTCTTTGAATTTTTATTGTTTCTTCTAGATTGGTTATTAATTTTGATCTTTGTTCTAACAAATTGATGCTTTAACTACAGAGAGCTAACTGACTCTTACATCAATTCCCAGTCATCTCCCATCTATAAAAATAAAATCATTTTCATTTTGTTGTGCACTGCTATTTGATACCTACAATGCCCAATATCTCCTAACACTCTTGAAGAAAGTATATTTATCATATATAGGTGTGAAGTTTCTATTTGGTCTATATGTATCTGTCCTGTCTCCTTTCTAACTCCTGAACCATGTGTTCAAACATATTTATTGCAGTCCTCCTCTATGTCACATTTTATTGAAGTTAAATTATATTGAGTCAACTCAGAAAGTGTTTTTCATTTTTCATAGAATTTATATTTTCATCCTCTAAAACAAATACTGGCTACAATTATCATTTTGACAATCTTATTACACATTTTTATTTTAAGGATTCACACAGTCTGGCATAAGGACACCCCACTTCCCATCAAAGGGCCCCAGTTCTCAAAAAAATAGGTTCATTTCCTGAGGGAGTCTGACCCCAAAATGAGAAGTTCAGGCTTCTTTCCTGAACTCACTACTGGCTCATTATACCCCTACCCAAGAAGAGAACTCTGGGGAAAAGTTCCTAAACAAAGCTCATGTCTAGGATCTTCCCAAAAGGGATTAACAAGGTCTCTTTTAGAAAAATACTCAGTGTAAGAAGTAAATCAGTTACAGGACAGATATTTATTTCCTCCACCACAAAACAAATGCTTAAAACACAAAAAACTCAAAAGCAGACACTGAGAAATACTTAAAACATGATACAGTAACCAGTCACAAAGGACTCAGAGGAGCCCATAAACTGATATAGAAATGCATGTTAAGCATCATCTCTCTCTTATTCTCCTAGGAAATGTAGATTTCTAGGACCCTTGTAGGACTACTCATCAGTTCCCGTGGGTTTAATTATCATTTCTATGCAGATGACTCTGGTATCTGTGTGTAAGTCCTACTCCCTCTCCTGAGATCTAGTTCCATATCACCAAATGGTTATTGGAAATACTGAACTGGATGGTCTGTAGGTATCTCAAACTATAAATATTCAAGACAAAGTTCATTATCTTTCTCTCAAAACTTCTCTTCCAGACTTCCCAGTTTCCATTGAGGGCACTAATTCTGCTCAAGGTTCTAGGTGTATCCTTTTAAATACCATCTGCTTAAGTTCCCATTCTGTTATGTTTCCCTCAGTGTCAATCACATATATCTCCTCAGTATCACGGATTCAATGATCAATACCCCACTATCAATTTAACTAGTTGATATTTCCTCAATATTGTCAATAAGCAATTAGCATCAACTGTTTTTTACATTGGGATATTACTGAAAAGATACAGTAAAAGGGCAGCTAGGTGGCACAGTGAATAGAGCACCTGCTCTGGAATCAGGAAGACCTGAGTTCAAATCCGACCTAAGACACTTGACACAATTAGTAGTCATGGGCAAGTCACTTAACCCCAACTGCCCTCCAAAAAGAAAAAAAAAAAAGATACAGAAAACATTCCTCCCAAACTGATTGCACATCTTTCCCTCTACTACCTCGATCCCTGAGGTCAGTAACTTAAAGAAGTTGCTTCAGAGCATTCATCCCACAAGTTCATTTCTAAATACAGCCCCATCAATAATTTCACTTCCTCACCTTCTCAGCTGCTAGACTGATTCCCTGCTGGACTGGCCCCAGAAGTTCAGAGCTGTGCTGGTACTTTTCCTAGATTAGCTAAGGTAGCAACAACAGTCTTTGTCATGAACTCCCATCATAGTAAATCCAGTGGCTGCTCCAGTCTTTCAAATCTCACAAGGTCATTCCATCTCCTTTACCTAAGAGCAAGAAAGGATAAAGACAACAAGAGGTGAAGATACACAATGTACCACGTGGCTTTAAAGCCTGTTAGGGGAATGGTTCCCCCACTTACAGAATTTCTTCGTTTTCACTAGAACTGCCAGGGCAAAAGTAAAGTGATTTGGCCAGTTAATGTACTTTGTATGCACATGCCATTATGGCTCAAAAGCAAGCTACTTTTTTTTAGTTGCTATAACCATTTCCTTAGAGAGGGATGTAGTGTTCCCCTGTGATTCCTGTTACCAAAAGAGGCTGTAAGACACAGACTGACCAACTCTGATTAGCTTGTCAAACTAATAGCCAATAGGCCTAGGATTTCTGGGAAGTATAATTCATTCCTGGGAGCTTCTGATCTCCCTAGAAAGAACAGGGCCTAAGATTTATATTTTCCTATTTGTATAGCACATTTTTCCTTTTTTGGAGCTTTACCTGCAATATTTTTTTTATAAAATTGATGGCTACATTAAAGCAGTATTACTTTCTATTATTTCATTTCTTCTGATTAATTACAAAGAATAAGTATGGTCTTTCCACTGGCACTGCCATTTTCTAGATACATGGGGCTCTGCTCAGCCTCTTCATTCTCAGGGCATCTTAGTTTTGCTTTTGGGAGAACTTATTAGGGCTCAAGAAAAAACATTTGAGTGACTTACCAAATGACTAATGCAAAAAGGAAGAGGTGAGAAATATGATGTATGATTTCTAGGCCTTTTTGGCTATACATATAGTGTATCTTGTGTGAATCCACAAGAACAGTTATATTGTAGATATCAGGGGCTTGGGCAGGGAATGCCCCATAAATATTGATGCGGTCTGGGATGCTTTTGTCCATAACCTCAGTTTGTAAAATCTCATTTGTGTTCGGGTACCTATGTATGTAACATCAGTCTGTAACAAGCCTGTACAATTAAGTTGTAAAAGTCACACTTTCCCACAGCTATAAAGGCATTAACTTTGCCTCTCCCCTTCCCCTAGCCTGAAAGTCTTCCCTTAGCTAGCAAGTCTGCCTAGAGACAAACCTTCAATAAGTGTTCTATAAACAAACCCTTAGAGGAATCCATAGCCCCTTTGTTCTAAGTGGCCAGCTGCACCCAAAAGCCTTGAGCAATATTATCAGACAGATAACTCCGTCTCAATATGGTACCTCCTGAATCCCTAATCAGTCTAGTTCCCAGACTTGGAAACAATCAAGCCTGTCCCCCCAAGAGCCATATTGGACATAACCTCGTTCATCCTTGACCAAAAGTAACCTAGTGAAGTTTCAAGCTCCAAACCACACCTCTTGATAGCCCCCCCCCCCCAGGGGGATTTACTGGTTAATTATGGGCAATCCACATTCGCAGTTGATATAAAAAGTGCATGTCCCTTTAAGCACTGACCACTCCCAAACTCCTCCCTAACTCTACCTTTGCCCACCTAGTTAGCATAATTAGCCTTTGACTGACAGTTTTAGGGTTATAAGAACTGCCCCTCAAGCCACAGCTCTTTGCAGGTTCCCTTAACCTTTTTCCTGCCTGATGCTGAGCGTAAAACTTTATAACTCTACCTTAGATTCCTACGCAATGCAGGTCCCCCTATTTCTTCTGCCTGCTACTAAACCAGCATATCAATAAACTTTGAAACTTTGCCAAAAGACAGCTTGGGTCCTATTTGAAATTCTTTTCCAGACAAGAACCCACTAGGATTATATGACATCCCTCACACACCCCCTCAGACACCTCACACCCCCCCATACCTCTTCAAATATTACCATGGCAAGTCTGGACAGGACTATGTCATTCAGCATTTGTAAACAAATAGATTAAGGGTAAGATTCTAGCCAAGAGAATTAATGTGCATGTTAATACTGGGTATATTAAGTACTCTAAGAGCCTATGAAAAAAAAGTATCAGCAATAGGAAGAAGACAAAGAAAAAAGCAACTGCGTTCAACTTGAAGTATCATCCTACTCCATCCTAAAGACGCTGTGAAAACCAATGGCAAGGATCCTGACCTATTGAAACCAACCGCTTATGAATTCATGACATAAATAACTAAAATAATTAAGATTTTTGGATTATGTGGGTGGAGAGAAAGAATCAATATAAACAGTTAGACTAGGCTGCCATATAAGAAAATGTGAGTGCTAATGAAAATGGTGGTACTTAGGCTGACCCAGTTTTCCTAGGCTAAGAACAACAACAAATTTCTCTCTCTAGGAACTTTCCCTAATCATTCCATTCAGGGCCACACAGCATGGAATTTTCACTGATCAGAACTGAATGAAATAGCTTGAAGCAATTAACAAGCACTGTTACTAGCTAAGCAACCACCAGAAGCAGCAGGGGAGCAATTGAGCTGTTAACTTCTGGTTACTTGACTAGAGGCTCCACCCAGTGAGTCCAACAGAAAAAGAATTCCCAGCATTCATCCAGTAGAGGGATCCCTACTCATCTGAAAGGCATTTCTCCCCAAAGTACACTACTCTAATAAAGGCAGATACTGTACACCGACACTGTCCAAATTTCTCCTGAATTCCCTCAGGAAAGGAAGATAATCCCTAAGGAAAAAGAATCTTTAAAAAAAAAAAAAGGAAAGGAGAGATAAATTATAAAATTAAAAAGAGAGACATTGTTGTGTAGTGGGTAGAACACTCGGCTTGAAGTTGGGAAGACTTGAATTCAAAACCTATCTCTGATATTACCAGCTGTGTGACCCTATACAAGTCACTTATACTGTCTGAGCCTCAGTTTTCTCATCTTTAAAATGAGGGATTTATACTAAATGACTTCTAAGATCTCTTCCAGTTCTTAATATATAATTCTATGATTTATTCCTTCTCTACACAAAAAGGGTGAGAAAAAAAAATTTCTCCTCTTAAATCTGAAAAAGGAGAGACTCCAAAAGGCATGAGTTTAACAAAGACCTAACTGTCACAGTCTCTCCAAAATAAAGTAACAGTATATTTTTCAAGTGGGAAAAAAACCAGACTGTTGTACAAATAAGATATTGGCAAGAAATTAGAAGATCTATAGGCTGAAAGGAAAGGAGTTCATCACTACTTGTGAAATGTTAAACATAGAAACTTTTATTGTATTTGAAGGAACTACTAGCTGAAATACAGATCAAGGAATAACAGTTATATTGCCAACTTTGGGCCTAAAGAAAATGATTAAAAAATCTCATATTTGATAGGAGTTTAAGTCACATGATAGGAGTTAAGTTTAAAAAGCTTCAAAGACATTGTGCTTCAAAAAAGTTCCGAACATCTAATTTTTGTTCTTTGATTCAATAATTTTGTCCTGGGGGACTCTTACTTTGTGAAGTAAAGACAGTCTAGGAATTGTTTCCATCCTTATACATAGCTACCAAAATATAGCTAAAGCCAATATCTCTGTTCTGTCCCCTAGAAGCCACTTTGTTCTCACCTAGAAAATTAATCAACAAGTACTCTCTTTACTAGTGCAGCTAGGTGGCAGAGTGGATAGCAAGCCAGGCCTGGAATCAGGAAGATTCATCTTCCTAAGATCAAATCTGGCCTCAGACACTTACTAGCTGTGTGACCCTGGGCAATTTACTTACCCCTGTTTGCCTCAGCTTCCTCATCTGTAAAATGATCTGGAGAAGAAAACGGCAAATCACCCTAATGGTTTCTGCCTAGTATTTCTGCCCCAAAAAAATCACATGAGATCATGAAGAGTCAGATACAACTGAAACAACAAAAACAAATCTCTACTGATTTCAGATTATGCGCCAACCCTCACCCTATCGTTTCTGATGAGGTGCTGGCTCTGGGAGCCCCCTTTGATGAGGTGTAGGCTCTGGGAGCTCCTGGAGCTCTCCTTGGGCCTTAAGTTGTGGCTCAGCTCTAGTCTTTAGCCCTCCTTTGTCCTCGAGTTCCACCCTTGAATTGACCTGGCCCACCATTGTCTGTCAGCTCCAGGTAGTCTCCAGCAACTTCCCACCCTTAATCACTCATTACTGGAGTCTGACCTCATTTGACTCCTGAAGACCCTCCCCAAACTCCTTCTCTAGATCACCCCTAGATTCCTTCCACAATCTTTCTGTACATAAGACCCCATCTTCCCTCCATGTGTGTGAGAGAGCACCACAGAATGACCTATCACAGACTTGTTCTGGCCTGCTTGCCCAATGCAAGCATCACAGATACCTAGGCTCCTTAAGACTCTATCCAGGTACCACATCTCACCAGTCAGATTGGATAAGATGACAAAACAGGAAAACGGCAAGTGCTGGAGAGGATGTGGAAAAATTGGAACTCTAATGCATTGTTGGTGGAGCTGTGAACTGATACAACCATTCTAGAGGGCAATCTGGAACTATGCCCAAAGGGCTATAAATAATTGCATACCCTTTGACCCAGTAATACCA
>JAQQSW010023110.1:0-10335 GCA_028646575.1 Pseudocheirus occidentalis
TCATTCTGAGGCAGAAAAAGACAGAGACAGATTCAGTGTCTGCTATATTAGAACTGGAAAAGAAAATTAAATGTACCCATATGTGTATATATATATGCATACACATTCATAGATGTGTGTACACATGTCTACATATGTCTGTATACATATGTGTAAATATGACAGAGATGGAGAGGAGTGAGAAGCATATGTGTCTGTGTGTGTTTGTGTTTATCTATAAATAAAATAAAGATATAAAAATCCAAGCAGTTTATCCACAGTGAGCCTTAATAAATGTAGTTTATATCTTATAATTCATTTATAGTCTATACTGTAATCTCTTGCTTTACAATCTATGTATAGGGCAATAAAATTTTAAAATTCATGGACTTGTTATTGACCCTGTGGATGAAGTTGTCAGAACACTCTAGTCCCCTCAAAGAAATTTATCTTTTTTAAAACTTCCTCAGCATTCTAATTTTGTAGGGATTTGGATAGAAATTTGAAGAGTCATAGTGTTCTCCTTCATTGAAAAGAGAATTATGCCTAAACTATTCCTAGATGGATAAGTATCATCCTCATTTTAAAAGGCCTCTAGAAAAACACAATCATAGACTCTTAGAAATCGACTGGGATCTTAAAGGCATTTCGTTCAATCTGTGCTGGTTTGTTATTATATCTTTAACAAGTAGTCATCCATTGGTCCTATATCTGTTTTTCATAGCCATAAATTATAAATGTAACCCCTTGTCCATATTACAATCCTCCCAATAGTAAAAGATAGCTATTTAGTTCACGTTTGGTCTTCTCTTCTTCAGTCTAACCATCTCTAGTTTCATCAGCTGTTCCTTCTATGAGGTGGTGTCATGTTTCCTCATCATTCTGGCCACTTTTCTCAGAATTTTCTCTGGCCTGTCAATGATCCTTCAAAAACGTGATATTCATTTCCAAACAAAATGCTACAGGAGAGTTCTGACACACAGAGAGTACAAGGTTTGTTTTCTCTCTATGTTTCAACATTGTGCTTCTAGCCTCGTGAGTCAAAAATCACATTAGCTTTTTTGGTGGGAACTAATTTTCTCTAAAGACCCATGCTGAGTATGCAGTCAGCTAAAATCCCTTTAACTTTCTCAGGTGAATTATAATTAAGCCGTATATCCCCTCCTACATCCCTATACTTATGTATTTGCTCTTTAGGTACTGAAATGCAGGAATTTTCCCCTTTTCAGAAAGCAGGGAATAGATATTGTTCAGTCATTTCAGAGCTATATTTGACATAACCTCATTTTGGTTTTTGGGTTGTTTGTTTTTTGTTTTTTGTTTTTTTTGGCAAAGATACTGGAATGATTTGCCATTTCCTTTTTCAACTCATTTTACAGATGAGGGACTGAAGTAAACAAGGTTAAATGACTTGCCCAGAATCACACAGTTAGTGTCTGAAGCCAAATTTGAACTCAGGATAATGAGTTTTCCTGATTCCAAGCCCAGTGCTCTATCCATCATGCCATCCTAGAGGTCTAGGTATAGACTTCATCATTGTGGGAAAATTTCCCATTTTTTAGAAATCCCTCCGTCAGACCAGGTAATGATCTTCTCTGTAACTTATAGCCTTAGAGAGTAACTTAGGGCAGACAGAAGTTACATGGCTTGCATAAAATCAATACTCTAGTGAGTGTCAGTAACTCTTAACAACTGGGCAGCTAAGTTGCTCAATGGATAAGAGCACAAAACCTGGGGTCAAGAAAATCAGAGCTTAAAATAATACCAATTCCAGGGTTGTCCCAAGGATCAAATGAGATAATAATCATGAAAAGCTTAATAGATAGTAGGCTCTTAACAAATGCTTGTTTCCTTCCTTCCAGATTCCTATCTATCACACTATATCAGTGGTGTCAAACTCAAATAAAAGATAAGGGAGGGAGGCACTAAACCAGAGTGACTTCGAGGTCACATGTGGCCTTCTAGGTCCTTAAATGAGACCTTTTTCCTGAATCCAAGTTTTACAGATCAAAACCTTCTATGAAGGGGATTTGTCCTAAGATGTTTGGATTCAGTCAACTGTCCACACTTGTAACCTAGAGGGTCACATGCAGCCTTGAGGCCACAGGTGCCCCACACCTGTACTAAATCATACATAAGGATCCTTGTGAATACATATAGACTTCTGAAATCACAGTCACATGTTAACATTATCTATGTTCTATTGTAGGAGGGGAACAGGGACATGAAGCTAAGTAACTCAGTGGATAAAGTGTCAGGTCTGGAATTCATCTTCCTGAGTTCATATATAGCCTCAAACACTTACTAGTTGTGTCACCTGGTCAAGTCACTTAACATTGTTTGCCTCAGTTTCCTCATCTGTAAAATGAAATAGGGAAAGAAATGGCAAAACACTCCAGTACCTTTGGCAAGAAAATCCCAAAAGGGGTGACAAGGAGTTAGGCACAACTGAAAACAATGAAACAAAACCATATTGTACTTTTTTTTTTTTGTTAAATATTTCCCAACTATATTTTAATCTAGTTTAAGTGTCATGGAAGATCATGGGGTCTGTGGGTTTTGTGTCTGATATGTCTGCATTATACCATGCTGATGCCTATTTAACATTTGTCCTTATCCAGTTTTACCTCCTTAGGTTTGACCCAAACTTTACTGGGCCTAGAAACTAGTAAGAAAGCAACTTAGTGTTCTTTCATGGCCAATAGATTCAGTAATAATTGTCATTTTTCATCATCATAAAAAAAAGCTGGTATTCTACAAAGTAATAAAGAATTAACTTAGTACTCTTTGTTTTTCTGGCTCAGCCAAAGGAATTTTTATTACTTGTGGCCACAAGGTGAAAACTGGTCTGTGGACATTTAAGCAGACTCACATATTGTCTGACAAAATGGGTTATGACCAAGCAATTTTTAGTTTTATAATTATTTGACAAGAAAAACAATAAATTGAGAATGCTACAGAATTGAAGGAAAAGAGAGGTTAATAGAACTGGTTAAGGACAGATCTCTGATGGAGATATCATTAGCATGACACACTGATCAAGTTGTAATTAGAACATTCTAGGAACAAATGCTGAAAATTTAGCAAATATTTTCTATTGTCCAGCCTAGTGACTGTATTTTTTCCCATGGGAATTTCCTCAGGTTTCCTATATTTTCCTCTGGTTAGCAATAGCTACTCTACCCACAAGCCTTTGCAGCAATGCTAAGCTCTCTAGAATTTAATCGTCTAGCACTTATTAAATACCTATTATGTACTGAGCATTCTACTAAGTTCTGGAAGTGCAACAAAGTAAGGCAGTTCTAAGGTCCTGATTCCTTACAAGAAAATTACAGACACTTTATGACCCAGACTGCCCACATTCTTCTTTACATCTACCTCAAATCCTTATAGCACAGTTTATTTTTTTTTTCTTCTCATCTCTTTCTAGATTGGGTACGAGTGAAATTCTCTCTCATAATTCTTAATAGAGTTGGAAACTGTTTCAACCTTCCTTTTTTTCAGCTCAAATAATCACATTTCCTCATAACCTTATTTTCTGACCTCTCCTGCTTATTTTACTGTCAGCATGATCAGTTTTCTGTCTCTCCCACAAGAAAAATGTAATTCAAGTATCACACATATAACTTTCTTCAATGTTATGAAAGCACTAAACTTTTCAATGTGTGAAGGACCATTTATTTGAGAAATTACCTTATTTAAATTTACTCCCTAACAGGATGCTACTTGGACTGACATTAGCATTTATTGAACCCAAAGACAACAAATATTAAAAAAAATACAGGGTTATTTTGGTCTGAGAGATCAACTTGAAGGCTACCTCTTTCAGGAGGTCTTTCTTGGATCTTTTAGCTGCTGATGCCATCTCCTCTAAGGTCATGTTTCATTTTCTCTGGGGAAGGGGGTAAACAGAGAAAGAGTGAGAGAGAGAGAGAGAGAAAGAGAGAGGGGAGAAAGAGAGAGAGAGAGAGAGAGAGAGAGAGAGAGAGAGAGAGAGAGAGGAGACAGAGAGAGAGAGAGAGAGAGAGAGAGAGAGAGAGGGAGGGAGGGAGAGGGAGGGAGGGAGAGAGAGAGAGAGAGGGAGGGAGGGAGGGAGGGAGGGAGGGAGAGAGAGAGAGAGAGAGAGAGAAATGAAGAAAAAGAAGGAGGAGGAGGAGGAGGAGGAGGAGGAGGAGGAGAACAAGGAGGAGAACAAGGAGGAGGAGGAGGAGGAGAATTTTCACCAAAAAATTTCAAAGGAAATCAATACATTGGTAGAAACTTTTATGGGAAAAAATTATTACAAATAGAAAATAGTTATATAAATGCTTTACATTTAAATCTCATTTAAACCTTACAATCTTGCAAGGTACAATAGATTTTATTATCACCACCCTTCTAAAGGTAAGGAAAGTGAGTCTCAGAGAGATTTAGTGACTTATCTGTGATTATGAAGTTAATAAGTCTCACAGATGTCATTTGGATCCAGATTGTTAGTAACTCAGGGGTGCTCGGCCTTCCCATCACCTCATACTGCTTTTGCTATAATTTAGGGGAAGTTCTTCTTGTTCTTTGCATTACTTTTCTCTTTTATTCTTTTTTCAGTTGTTTTTTTTTCTTCAATTGTTTCGGTCATGTTCAACTCTTTATGACTCCATTTGGGGTTTTCTTGGCAAGGATACTGGAGAGGTTTTCCATTTCCTTCTCCAACTCATTTTATAGACAAAAAAACTTAGGCAAACAAGGTTAAGGGACTTCCACAGGGTCTCACAGCTAGCGTGTGTCTGAGATCAGATTTGAACTCAGAAAGATGAGTTTCCCTGACACCAAATCCAATGCTTTATCCGCTGTGCCACCTAGTTGCCCAATTTTTAACAGATATTAAATTTGCCCCTCCCAGAATTGGCCTTCAGAAAAAGTTGATCTTAATGGATTATTAGTCAAATAAACTGAAATATTTTTACTTCACTCATCATCTAATGGTCTTACCCTGCAAGCCCAGATTCAGCCTTCCCAGAGCAGGTATCATTTGGTTTTATGTATTTCAATAAAGATGACTGCTTCTGTCTTGTTTCTCAAATTAAATCCTTTGTTTTGCTCAAGCAATCTGTATTTACCATAAGTACTACACCACCACTAGGAAGCACTTCTTGATTTTAATAGACTTGCCCTTGGAAAGACTGGGAGTGTAGCAGAAATGAATTTTGATATAGAATTAGTTCCTCTTAGAGACATATGTAAGAGTTTTTGCAAGTGTATTTATTAATATTTGATGCACTTAAAAAAACAAGAAGGAGAAAAAAGCATCTGTGGTGAGATGAACATATGTAGTGAGTTTTTTTTTCTTTCCTTTTTTCCCCCCCTACTGCTGATTTGAGACTGTTGATCTGTCAATATACCATCCTGGGGTAATCACTCATGGTGTAAGTGTTAAATCTGAGTGCTCTGAGCAGAGGAAAAGTACAGTAAGACAGTATAAGTTAGTACCCAAAAATAGAGATTCTATTCAAATTTGTGGAGAAAGATGTACCAAAGTAATATATAGTTCTCTGGCACCAATACAGAAGAAAAGATTGCATGACACCAAATGGTTGAGTCAGCACTTCTGTCATTTGCAGTATGGAGATAATGGGCAGGTGATCTTGGAACTACTCCCCAAAGCTATTCCATGGGTGCTCTGAGATCAGCCACAAATTTTCTAAACGGTAGTCACTGTTTTGAGAGAAAAAAAAAGATATATGAGTTCATCAGAAATAGAACAAAATGCAAAATGTAACAGCAAATGTTAACAAGCCATTTTGGGCCTCTTGGGGGAGTAGGAAAGAAATGAGCTTAGAGTTAATAACAAGGTTACATAACAGGGAGGCTGAAACTACAGAATTGGCAGGATAGCCCCTCTGCATAAATCTATATCCTCATGGCAAAGAGGCTGCAGAGTATGTTTTTCTCATTCAAACCCAAACAAAACCAAAATATACTTATGTGCATATGTGAATATGTGTGATTTCATGGATTTATATTTGTGCACCAAATTTATGAGGTTGTGTGGTATAACTGTGTGCTTGTGTGTTGACATGTGCATATATGCATATGCAGATCTATATGCAAATACATAAGTTATAGAGGTATTCAAGTACATTTGTCTGAACAGGTATGCATGTATATATAAGTACATGTGCAGGACATGTATTCTGTGCACACTTGTTTGTGTAATATATGTATGGTATATTGTGTTTCTATGCACATATACTATATATCTTAGGAGGGTTAGAGAGTATTATTTATGCATACAGATAATAGGATACATGCATATGAAAGTATATATGTATATGCTATAATTATCCCCATTTTTGTTGTTTTTCAGTCATTTCAGTCATGACCCTATGTTGGAGTTTTCTTGGCAAAGACACTGGAATGATTACCCAATTCCTTCTCCAGCCCATTTTACAGATGAGGAAACTGAGGCAAAGAGGATTAAGTGACTTTCCCAGGGTCACACAACCAGTAAGAGTCTGAGGCTAGATGTGAACTCAGGAAGAGTTTGCATTCTATCCACTGTTCTACCTAAGTGTTCTAAACTTGAGACCAGAACTTCCTAATTTTATTTAGTAAAAAAAAAAAAGTTTTATTTCTCATATCAGCCTTAACAATGAGGTTCTCACTCTTCAAGTGTTTTTATTGTTAGAGGCACTAATTGGGCAAGTGTTACAAGCATGAGCTCCTAGACAGTCTTTTCTGAGTAATAATTACCCAAGGTAGATAATGTCTGGTTCATGGATAGCCTCTTCTGTACCTATGAGAGGTCTTTGATCCTTAATGGCCTCTGGCACATACACTTGACCTAGCGTGAACTGATGCTCCTAAATACCTCAAGGACAATGACTTCAGTAATGCTAAAAAGAGGCTATTGTTATTTTAGCACGGGGAAAGAACTTTTGCAAAGTTGTAAGGAGAAAAAAGGAAAATAAAACCCATCAAACTGTCAACATGCCACTATGTTGAGACTACAAACAAGGATGCTTCAAAGGAAATTATTGACCCCACATACAAACAAAAACTACGATAAATTACACTTAATACAAAAGTTTCTCTTTTTTAGAAGAGGAAATCCCCAAATGAGAGCTGTACTTGCCATTTCTGACCACAATAAAAATAATGATGATAATAATAGCAATATATTGGTTGGGACCATAACTTAGTCTTGCTTTTATATGTAGAAAGTCATATATCAATGGTCAGCTAGGTGGTGCAGTGGTTAGAGTACTGGACCAGGAATCAGGAACACTCCTCTTCCTGAATTCAAACCCAGTCTCATACTGGCTGTGTGACTCTGCACAAGTCACTAAACCATTTATTCTAGTTTCTTCATTTATAAAAATGAGTTAAAGAAGAAAATGGCAAATCACTCCAGTATCTCTGCCAAGAAAACCCCAAATGGAGTCATGGAGAGTCAGACATGATTGAAAAATGATTCAACAGTAACAACAGCATATATCATTGGTACCTTGAGCACAAGTCACAGTAATCTACATAAGATCCTGGTTAATGAAAAAATATAAAGACTTCCTAGGACAGGAGTAAAGTGACTTGTCTAAAACTACATAGATAGGGTTTGGATGCATATCTTCTGATTTCAACTACAGCATTCTTTTCCTTCCATGAGCTACCCCTTTGGGGTTGATAGTCATCACCCAAAACAGTACTCTCTAGCCCTCCTAAGACTTGGTGCTTTGAGGTGCTAGTTGTGAATTTTTCCAGGAAATAAAATCTACTACAACTCTAATAATGACAAATGTAGATAAGGTTAGATAAGGTTGAATCTATATCATCAACCAAGGGGAAAAAATGAGCCATGTAAGTAGTTATCCTTAAGATTCCACTTATGATCTGGATCCATCCTGGAAACTAGAAAGCCTGCAGCTTAGAGGAAAGGGAACTAGATTTGGAGAGAGAAGACATTGATGACTATCCCAGCAACACTATGTGCTAGATGTGACCTTAAACAAGTCACTTTACCCCCTCTGAACCTCAATATCCTCATCTTTAAAACAGTGATACTACTTATATTACTTATCTCTCATAAGACTGGTGTGAGAAAAACCTTTTTTTACAAACTGTTAAACAGTAGATCAATGTGAGTTATTGGGTTTTTTAAAGACAAAAATAGAAACATATAAGGACAGCACCATTCAAGAAAAAGAGGAGATCCTCACTGTGGTTGTATTCCAATTATAGCCTCCAAACCTTGAGAATGGACAAATTTTTGGGTGTTCATTTCTTCACTGTATTTAATCTTAAATTTCAACTCAATGAGTTCTGGGGATGTGAAATGAATGACAAAAGGAAGCATTAGTAGAGGGGCGGGAAGGTATATTCCCCACCTCAAACCTACATATGCGTGCATTCCAACCATTGGAAACTAGGAAGGAGGTTTAAGTAAATATTTGGGAAAATAAAACAAAACTTTTTCTGAATGTTTGGCTTGGATAGAATCTTATGGAAAGAGCACACCTAAGTGCCCTGTAAATTTCCCACTCTAACCAACTTTGGAGATACAATTTATTAGGAACTATCCCTTCCACATCCTGGAGATTGGGGTGTGACACCCCCCCACAATCTGGAAAGTCCATGTAAATTTGTTTTTTTTTTTTTTACTTTCCCTTCCTACCAGAGAAGAAATCTGGCTTTTTAATTTTTCTTTTATGAGATGTTTACAATACCTTATTATAAATTTTGGGTTTGTCTTATACAACACTATATATATATTTTTTGCATTTCTTCATTTCTAAACTTTTTTTCTACTGTGTTGTCTGGGGTTTCCACAAAACTCCCAAAACATTACCATTTACTTTTTTCAAAACCATAATCAGGAAAGTTGTGATATGTAAGGTATAACTGTATTCTGGTTCTTCTAAATCCTTATAAACCTGACACATTTACAACATCAATCACTTTACAAAGTTGACTATAAAGGTCAACAGTCTTAGAATTGTCAATCTGCCTGAAAAAAATTGATCTTTAAAGATATACTTGTATCTCCTTTCCTCCAGCTCTTCTTCCTTCTTTCTCTGGCTCTCCCTTTCTCTCCCTCCACCACCAAGTGTCTCCACCTATTGTATTTTTGTTGTTGTTCTGGAGCTGTAATTTCATTAGGGTAAGCAAAGTCCCAGTGTAAAAACATCCTACAATTGCAGATCTGCCATGTAATTTATAGTCATAGTTCTTTGTCTGGAGAATTTGAAGGCAAAGTGACTTCCCAGAGGTTATCAACTAGCATATCTCAGAGGCAAAATTTGAACCTTGGTCTTCCTAACTCCAAAGCCAGTGCTCTATCTATTATGTAACACTGACTCTAGAAAAGTCATGTTTGTTGAATGAATATTTAATGAAAACATCAGACTGAAGGAAAGACTTTGTGACAGATTTGGTGTTAAAGAGCCTTAGGGAGCTACAATTTCTTTTCCAACAATAGATCAATGCAAGACTCTGAGGAATGGGAAAATATAAAATTTATGAGTCAATGACTCATAGATGAGGGAATAAGCAATGGAAAGATTGCAAAGCTCTCCAGGAATTCAGTTAAGACTATAGCACTTTTCAGTATATAAAGAAAGCAGTAATAACACTGAAACATAAAGAAAGTCTTAGACAATTCAAAAGTTTAAAAAAAATAAACTACAGCAATTCCCCTTTAAGCAAATATGGCAAAACATTACTAACTTAGACTGATGTGGGGCTTTGCAGGAGGTGGTGATAAGGAAGCAAGCATCTCAATTAGTGAAAATTCTGATATACAGAATGTATTTTGAAAATACAATTGTATTATTTTCATTTAAAAGAAAACCATACTAATGATAACCTTGAACAAGTCACCTAATCTCTTAATTCTTTAAGTGACTCCATAAGACCTGATGTTTCCCATTTGCATGGGTGGAGTCAGTTTCAACATCAGGAGTTCTCTACATTGAAGAATCACTTGTCTGGACCAAATATCTAAATCATAGTGTCAAGGCTCCTACCACTGGTGAATTATT
Source organism: Pseudocheirus occidentalis (assembly GCA_028646575.1). NCBI lineage: Eukaryota > Metazoa > Chordata > Mammalia > Diprotodontia > Pseudocheiridae > Pseudocheirus > Pseudocheirus occidentalis. The sequence continues at coordinate 9,993 of JAQQSW010023110.1, forward strand.
TAACAAGATATACTGACAAGTCCTAAATATAACCAGAAAATCTCAGAGACAGATGAGATCTTAGAAGTTGCCTAGTTCCCACTCCCAACCCCCCAGAAGGATGAATAACAACTTTGAGAAGTGGCCACCTAGCTTTATTAGGAAGTTCTTCCTGTTATCTTGATATAGATTTAGCTTTTCTTTTTTTTTTTCTGGAAAACTCTTCATTGTAGGTGGAATGGGACACAGCTGGACACAGTAAATTAGATGATTCCAATTTTGTTGGCAACATCTAATGCATCGTAGTCTGGAGCAAGACGAACATAGGCCTTCTTCTCTCCATCAGGCCGGATAAGTGTGTTGA
>JAQQSW010023111.1:0-10335 GCA_028646575.1 Pseudocheirus occidentalis
AAGGATGATTAGATGCACAGATGTATGATTCCTTCCTTCTTTTTTGATGCTATGTTTACATGAACCTTAGTGCCACTCAGGAATGCATAATATGGGTAATCTGTACGGTATTTGGCCCCGTATTGTGGCCTTTCCCAAGTAGATGTAGGGCTTTTCACGTGAGGAAATTCCCTTCCATGTCTCGTTCAAACATCAAAGTATGGTATCCTACTTTTGGTTGTTTCTGGCTTTGGGAAGTGCATTAAAGATGAGGAAATAAAGAAATGTGTTTTCTTTGCGATGCCTGTACCCACTTTTTATCCTTTTACAGGTAGGCAAAGGATTTCACCTGAAGAAAGTTTCTCTCCTTTTGAGTAGTAAATTGTGGAGATGACTATGCATTATTTGTCAGATTCCAGAGTGATCAAAATTATTCGCCAGGGAAGGAGAAAGTCCCTCGAAGGACGATTAGATGCATAGATGTATGATTCCTTCCTTTTTTCTTTAAATCAATTTTACGTGAATTTGAGTGCAGGTCAGGAAATGAAAATATTTTGATTCTCTGCGTCATCTGGCCGCACATTTTGGAATTTTTCCTGTATAGTGTAGGCTTTGAACGTAAAGAAAATCCTCTCCATGACTGGCTGAACAATGAATGGTGGAGGAGGATGCCATCCTTCCTTGGGTGAGGGAGACAGGGAAGGGACTTTCTTCAGGTGAAAAGCCCTTAATCTATATTGAAACGGCCACAATGAGTGGACATACAATGCAAAGAATACACATTTCCTCAGTTCCTGACCTTCACTACCATTCACATAAACGCAGCATTAACAAAGAAGTTAGGAATCATACGTCTATACACAAGCTTTTGAGCTGAAGAAAATCCTTTTCATGATTGCCTGAACCATTAATGGTGGTATCCTCCTTTTGGTTGTTTCTGTTTTAGCAGAAGGGCACTGAAGGTCAGGAAATGAAGAAACGTGTGTTCTTTACAAGGTCTATACACACGTTTTGTTCTTTTCACGTATACAAAGGTACTTTCAACCGACGGAAAAGTGTCTCTTTTGTAGCAGTAGCTTGAAGAGATGGGTGTACAGTTTGTGTCTAAATTTAGAACTATCAGTACTTGTTCACGAGGCAGCATAAAGCCCCTCCTTTGATTATTAGTTGCTTAGATGTATCATACTTTCCTTCTTTTTTGATGCTAAGTTTACATGAACTTTAGCGCAGGTGAGGAATTGATAATATGGGGATTCTATGCGGTGATTGGCCCCACATTCTTCCCTTTCTCCGGTAGAGTGAGGCCTTTTCACCCGAATAAAGACCCTTCCACATCTCGTTCAACCATGAAAGGAAGGTTTCCTAGTCTTGGTTGATTCTGACTCAGGAAAAGGGGATTAGAGATTAGGAAATGAGGAAATGTGACTTCTTTGCAATGGTTTTGCACACTTTTTGACGTTTTGCAGGTATAAAAACATCTTCTACTGAAAAAGTGTGTGTTTCCTAGTAGTAAAATGTGGAGATGGATATGCATTATATGTCAGAGACCAGAGTTATCAAAAATGTGCATCAAGCATGAGAAAACCCCTCCAAGGATGATTAGATGCAGAGATGTATGATTCCTTCCTTCTTTTTTGATGCTAGGTTTACATGAGCATTAGTGCAGGTCAAGAATGGATAATATGGGTATTCTGTATGGGTTTTGGCCCCGTATTGTGTAATTTCCCTGGTAGAGTTAGGGCTTTTCACGTGAGGAAACTCCCTTCCACGTCTCGTTCAAACATCAAAGTATGTTATCCTACTTTTGGTTAATTCTGACTTAGGGAAGGGCATTAAATATGAGGCTTTAAGGAAATGGGTTTTCTTTGCGATGCCTGTACACACTTTTTATCCTTTTAAAGGTAGACAAAGGATTTCACCTGAAGAAAGTGTATCTCTTTTCTATTAGTAAATTGTGGAGATGACTATGCATCATTTTTCAGATTCCAGAGTGATCAAAAATATTCGCCAGGGAGGAGAAAGTCCCTCCAATGCCGATTAGATGCATAGATATATGATAACTTCCTTCTTTCTTTAAAGCAGTTTTACCTGAATTTGAGTGCAGGTCAGGAATTGAAAATATTTGGATTCATTGCGTAATCTGGCCCCACATTGTGGAATTTTTCCTGTAGAGTCTCGGCTTTGAACGTAAAGAAAATCCCCTCCATGACAGGCTGAACAATGAATGGTGGAGGAGGATGCCATCCTTTCTTTGTGGAGGGAGACATGGAAGGGACTTTCTTCCGGTGAAAGGCCCTTCCTCTATATTGAAACGGCCACAATGATGGGACAGACAATGCATAGAATACACATGTCCTCAATTCCTGATCTCTACTACCGTTCAGGTAAAAGCAGCATTAACAAAGAAGTTGGGAATCATTCATCTGGGTACAAACTTTCGACCTGAAGCAAATCCTTTTCATGACTGGCAGAACCATGGATGGTGGTATCCTCCTTTTTGTTGTTTCTAGCTTAGCAGTAGGGCACGGATGATCATCAAATGAAGACAAGTGTCTTCTTTGCAAGGTGTATACACGCGTTTTGACCTTTTCAAGTATATCAAGCTGCTTTCAGCCGATGACAGTGTGTCTCTTGTAGTACGACCTTGAAGAGATTTCTGTGCATTATATGTCTGATTCTAGAATTATCAGAAACAGTTCGTAAGGCGGATAAAGTCCCTCCAATGAGTATTAGTTGAATATGTGTATGATTATTTCCTTTTTTTTGATAATAAGTTTACATGAACATTAGTGCAGGGGAGGAATTGATAACATGGGAATTCAATGAGGTGTTAAGCCCCACATTGTGGCCTTTCTCCGGTCGAGTAAGGGCTTTTTTTCTGAAGAAATTCTCTTCCATGTCTCATTCAACCATGAAAGTGGGGTATCCTACTCTTGGTTGATAATTGCTTAAGAAAAGGGCATTAAAGTTGAGCAATTGAAGAAATGTGCCTTCTTTCCAATGACTGTACACACTTTTTTTACTTTTATAGGTAGAGAAAGATTTTCAAGTGAAGAAAGTGTCTCTGCTTTCAAGTAGTAAGATAAGGAGATGGATATGTATTGTTTGTCATATTCCAGCGTGATCAAGAAGGGTTTCCAGGCAGAAGAAAATCCATCCAAGGGAGATTATACACATAGATGTATGATTCGTTCCATCGTTCTTGAAGCTAGTTTTCCCTGAATGGGAGTGCAGGTCAGGAAGTGAAAAAATGTGTATTCTACGCATAATCTGGGCCCACCTTGCGGAATTTTTCTTGAGCGGTATGGGCTTTTGACGTAAAGAGAATCCTCCCCAAGACTGGCTGAAGCATGAATGCTGCAGGAGGACACCATCCATTCATGGTGGAGGGAGGCATGGAAGGGACTTTCTTCATGTGACAAGCATTTCCTCTGTAGGAAACGGTCACCATGAGGGGCAGATAACGCACAGAAAACACATTTTCTCAATTGCTGACCTGCACTGCCATTGAGGTAAAGATAGCGTCAACAAAGAAGTAAGGAATCATGCATCTATGTATGAGTTTTGACCAGAAGAAATACCTTTTCATTATTGCCTGAACCATTAATGTTGGTATCCTCCTTTTGGTTGTTTCTGTTTTAGCAGAAGGGCACTGAAGGTCAGGAAATGATGAAACGTGGTTTCTTTACAAGGTCTATACACACCTTTTGTCCTTTTCACGTATACCAAGGTATTTTCAACGTACGGAAATGTGTCTCATTTGTAGCAGTAGCTTGAAGAGATGGCTGTGAATTATGGGTCTAAATCTAGACTTATCAGTACTTGATCGCGAGGCGGCATAAAGCACCTCCATTGATTATTAGTTGCTTAGATGTATGATACTTTCCTTCTGTTTGATGCTAAGTTTACGTGAACCTTAGCACAGGTGAGGAATTGATAATATAGGAATTCTATGCGGTGTTTGGCCCCACATTCTGGCCTTTCGACGGTAGAGTAAGAACTTTTCACACGCATAACGACCCTTCCATGTCTCGTTCAACCATGAAAGGAAGGTATCCTTATCTTGGTTGTTTCCGGCTGAGGAAAAGGGGATTAAAGATCTGGAAATGAGGAAATGTGCCTTCTTTACAATGGTTGTGCACATTTTTTGTCATTTGGCAGGTAAAAAAACTTTTCTGCTGAAAAAGGTGTCTGTTTCCTAGTAGTAAAATATGGAGATGGACATGCATTACATGTCAGATACGAGAGTGATCAAAAAATGATCGTCAAGCAGGAGAAAGTCCCTCCAAGGATGATTTGATGCACAGATGTATGATTCCTTCCTTGTTTTTTGATGCTAGGTTTACATGAACATTAATGCAGGTCAGGAATGGATAATATGGGTATTCTGTATGGTGTTTCGGCCCATATTAGGGCCTTTACCCGGTAGAGTTAGGGCTTTTAACGTGAGTAAACTCCCTTCCATGACTCGTTCAAACATCAAAGTATGGTATCCTACTTTTGGTTGATTCTGGCTTAGGCAAGGGCATTAAAGATGAGGAAATACAGTAGTGTGTTTTCTACGCGATGCCTGGGCAAACTTTTTATTCTCTTACAGTTAGACAAAGGATTTCACCTGAAGAAGGTGTCTCTCTTTTCGAGTGGTAAATTGAGGAGATGACTATACATTGTTTTTCATATCCCAGAGTGATCAAAAATATTTGCCAGGCAGGAGAATCTCCCTCCAAGTACGATTAGATTCATAGATGTATGATTCCTTCCTTCTTTCTTTAAATCAGTTTTATTTGAATTTTAGTGCAGGTCAGGAATTGAAAATATTTAGATTCTCTGAGTAATATGGCCCCACATTGTGGAATTTTTCCTCTATATTGTCGTCTTTGGACGTAAAGAAAATCCTCTCCATGACTGGCTGAACAATGAATGGTGGAGGGGTATGCCATCTTTTCTTGGTGGAGGGAGACATGGAAGGGACTTTCTTCAGGTGAAAATCCCTTCCTCTACATTGAAACGGCCACAATGAAGGGACAGACAATGCATAGAATACACATTTCCTCAATTCCTGACCTGCACTTCCCTTCAGGTATACGCAGCAATTACAAAGAAGTTAGGAAACATCCATCTAGGTACAAGCTTTTGACCTGAATAAAATCCTTTTCATGACTGGCAGAAACATGGATGGTGGTATCCCACTTTTTGTTGTTTCTAGCTTATCAGAAGTGCAAGGATGGTCATCAAATGAAGACAAGCATCTTCTTTGCAAGGTCTATACACACGTTTCGACCTTTTGAAGTATATCAAGCTACCTGCAACCGACGACAGTGTGTCTCTTTTGTGTTACTACCTTGAAAAGATTTCTGTGCATTATATGTCTTATTCTAGAATTATCAGAAACAGTTCACAAGGCGGAAAAAGTCCCTCCAATGAGTATTAGTTGAATATGTGTATGATTATTTCCTTTTTTTTGATAACAGGTTTACATGAACATTAGTGCAGGTGAGGAATTGATAATATGGGAAATCTTTGAGGTGTTTGGCCCCACATTGTGGCCTTTCCCCTGTAGAGGAAGGGCTCTTCTCCTGAAGAAATTCCCTTCCATGTCTCATTCAACTATGAAAGGGGGATATCCTACTCTTGGTTGATTATTGCTTAAGAAAAGGGCATTAAAGTTCAGCAATTGAAGAAATGTGCCTTCTTTGCAGTGACTGTACACGCTTTTGTTACTTTTATAGGTAGACAAAGATTTTCAAGAGAAGAAAGTGTCTCTCTTTTCGAGTAGTAAGAGAAGGAGATGGCTATGTATTGTTTGTCAGATTCCAGAGTTATCAAGGAAGGTTTTCCAGGCAGGAGAAAATCCATACAAGGGCGATTATATGCATAGATGTATGATTGCTTCAATCGTGCTTGAAGCTAGTGTTCCCTGAATGGGGGTCCAGGTCTGGAACTGAAAAAATGTGTATTCTATGCATAATCTGGGCCCACATTGTGGAATTTTTCCTTTGCCTATGGGCGTTTGACGTAAAGAAAATCCTCTCCAAGACTGACGGAAGCATGAATGGTGCAGGAGGACACCATCCATTCATGGTGGATGGAGTCATGGAAGGGACTTTCTTCACGTGACAAGCATTTCCTCTGTAGTGAAACGGTCACAATGAGGGGCAGAAAACGCATTGAAAACACATTTTCTCAATTGGTGACCTGCACTGCCATTCAGGTAAACATAGCGTCAACAAAGAAGTAAGGAATCATGCATCTATGTATGAGCTTTTGACCAGAAGAAATTCCTTTTTATGGTTGCCTGAACCATTAATGGTGGTATCCTCCTTTTGGTTCTTTCTATTTTAGCAGAAGGGCACTGAAGGACAGGAAATGAAGAAACGTGTGTTCTTTACAAGGTCTATACACAAGTTTTATCCTTTTCCCGTATACCAAGGTATTTTCAACCGACGGAAATGGGTCTCTTTTGTAGCAGCAGCGTGAAGAGATGGCTGTGCATTATGTGTCTAAATCGAGACTTATCAGTACTTGTTCGCGAGGCAGCATAAAGCCCCTCCATTGATTATTAGTTGCTTAGATGTACGATATTTTCATTCTTTTTTGAATCTAAGTTTACATGAACCTTTGTGCAGGTGAGGAATTGATAATATGGGAATTCTATGCGTTGATTGGCCTTACATTCTTCCCTTTCTAAGGTAGAGTAAGGGCTTTTCACCCGAATAAAGACACTTCCATGTCTCGTTTAACCATGAAAGGAAGATTTTTTAGTCTTGGTTGTTCCCGACTCAGGAAAAGGGGATTAGAGATTAGGAAATGAGGAAATGTGACTTCTTTGTAATGGTTTTGCACACTTTTTGATGTTTTGGAGGTAGAAAAATATCTTCTACTGAAAAAGGTGTCTGTTTCCAAGTAGTAAAATGTGGAGATGGACATGCATTATATGTCACATACCAGAGTGATTAAAAATGTGCATCAAGCATGAGAAAACACCTCCAAGTATGATTACATGCACAGATGTATGATTCCTTCCTTCTTTTTTGATGCTAGGTTTACATGAACATTAGTGCAGGTCAAGAATGGATAATATGGGTATTCTGTACGGTGTTTGGACCCGTATTGTGGAAATTCCCCGGTAGAGTTAGGGCTTTTCACGTGAGGAAACTCCCTTCCATGTCTCGTTAAACATCGAAGTATGTTATCCTACTTTTGGTTAATTCTGGTTAGGGAACGGCATTAAATATGAGGCTATAAGAAAATGTGTTTTCTTTGCGGTGCCTGTACACACTTTTTATCCTTTTACAGGTAGACAAAGGATTTCACCTGAAGAAAGTGTCTCTCTTTTCTAGGAGTAAATTGTGGAGATGACTATGCATTATTTTTCACATTCCAGATTGATGAAAAATATTCGCTCGGCAGGAGAAATTCCCTCCAATGACGAGTAGGTGCATAGATGTATGATTCCTTCCTTCTTTCTTTAAAGCAGTTTTACCTGAATTTGAGTGCAGGTCGGGAATATAAAATATTTGGATTCATTGCGTAATCTGGACCCACATTGTGGAATTTTTCCTGTACAGTCTCGACTTTGAACGTAAAGAAAATCCTCTCCATGACTGGCTGAACAATGAATGGTGGAGGAGGATGCTATCCTTTCTTGGTGGAGGGAGACATGGAAGGCACTTTCTTCCGGTGAAAAACCCTTCCCCTACATTGAAACGGCCACAAGGAGGGGCCAGACAATGCATAGAATACAAATTTCCTCAATTCCTGTCCTGCACTACCATTGAGGTAAACGCAGCCTTAAGAAAGAAGTTAGGAATCATCCATCTAGGTACAAGCTTTTGACCTGAAGCAAAACCTTTTCATGACTGGCGGAACCATGGATGTTGGTATCCTCCTTTTTGTTTTTTCTAGCTTAGCAGAAGGGCACGGATGGTCATCAAATGAAGACAAGTGACTTCTTTGCAAGGTCTATACACACGTTTTGACCTTTCCAAGTATATCAAGGTACCTTCAACCCACGAGAGTTTGTCTCTTTTGTAGTACTACCTTGAAGAGTTTTCTGTGCATTATATGTCTGATGCTAGAATTATCAGAAAGAGTGCGCAATGCGGAAAAAGTCCCTCCAATGGGTATTATTTGAATATGTGTATGATTCTTTCCTTTTTTTGGATAATAGGTTTACATAAACATCAGTGTAGGTGAGGAATTGACAACATGGGACATCTATGAGGTGTTTGACCCCACATTGTGGCCCTTACCCTGTGGAGGAAGGGCTTTTCTCCTCAAGAAATGCCCTTCCATGTCTCATTCAACCATGAAAGGGTGGTATCCTACTCTTGGTTGCTTATGGCTTAAGAAAAGGGCATTAAAGTTCAGCAATTGAAGAAATGTGCCTTCTTTGCAATGATTGTACACCTTTTTGTTCCTTTTACAAGTAGACAAAGATTTTCAACTGAAGAAAGTGTATCTCTTTTCGAATAGTAACTTGAGGAGATGGCTGTGTATTGTTTGGCAGATTCCAGAGTGATCAAAGAAGTTTTGACAGGCAAGAGAAAGTCCATTCAAGGGTGATTATGTGCATAGATGTATGATTCCTTCCATCTTTCTTGAAGCTAGGTTTCCCTGAATGGGAGTGGAGGTCAGGAACTGAAAAAATGTGTATTCTATGCATAATCTGGGCCCACATTGTGTAATTTTTTCTGTGCGGTATGTGCTTTTGACGTAAAGAAAATCCTCTCCAAGACTGGCTCAACCATGAATGGTGCAGGGGGACACCGATCTTTCATGGTGGAGGGACTCATGGAAGGGACTTTCTTAACGTGACAAGCATTTCCTCTATAGTGAATTGGTCACAAGAAGGGGTCAGACAACGCACAGAATACACATTTTCTCAATTGCTCACCTGCACTGCCATTCAGGTAAAGATAGTGTCACCAAGGAAATAAGGAATCATGCATCTATGTATGAGCTTTTGACCAGGAGAAAACCCTTTTCATGGTTGTCTGAACCATTAATGGTGGTATCCTCCTTTTGGTTGTTTCTATTTTAGCAGAAGGGCACTGAAGATCAGGAAATGAAGAAACGTGCATTCTTTACAAGGTCTATACACACGTTTTGTCTTTTTCACGTATACCAAGGTATTTTCAACTGACAGAAATTTGTCTCTTTTATAGCAGTAGCTTGAAGAGATGGCTGTGCATTATGTGTCTAAATCTAGCCTTATCCGTACATGTTCGCGAGGCGGCATAAAGCCCCTCCATTGATTATTAGTTGTTTAGATGTATGACACTTTCCTTCTTTTTTGATGCTAATATTATATGAACCTTAGGGCAAGTGAGGAATGTATAATATGGAATTTTGATTCGTTGTATGGCCCCACATTTTGTCCTTTCGCCGGTCCAGTAAGGCCTTTTCACCCGAATAAAGATCCTTCCATGTCTCGTTCAACCATGAATGGAAGGTATCCTAGTCTTGGTTGTGTCTGGCTCAGGAAAAGGGGTTTAAAGTTCAGGAAATGAGGAAATGTGATTTCTTTGCAATGATTGTGCACACTTTTTGTCGTTTTGCCTGTAGAAAAAATCTTCTACTGAAAAAAGTGTCTGTTTCCTAGTAGTAAAATGTGGAGATAGACATGCATTATATGTCAGATACCAGAGGGACGAAAAATTGTTCGTCAAGCATGAGAAAGTCCCTCCAAGAATGAGTAGATGCACAAATGTATGATTCCTTCCTTCTTTTTTGATGCTAGGTTTGCATGAACATTAGTGCAGGTCAGGAATGGAAAATATGGGTATTCTGTACGGTGTTTGGTCCCGTATTGTGGCCTTTCCCCGGTGGAGTTAGTGCTTTTCACGTGAGGAAACTCCCTTCCATGTCTCGTTGAAACATCAAAGTATGGTATCCAACTTTCGGTTGATTCTGGCTTAGGGAAGGGCATTAAAGGTGATGAAATAAAGAAATATGTTTTCTTTGCGATACCTGTACAGACTTTTTATCCTTTTACAGGTTGACAAAGGATTTCACCTGAAGAAAGTGTCTATCTATTGTTGTCGTAAATTGTGGAGATGAGTATGCATTTTTTGTCAGATTCCAGAGTGATCAAACATATTCGCCAGGCAGGAGAAAGTCCCTCCAAGGACCATTAGACGCATTGATGTATGATTCCTTCCTTCCTTCTTGAAATCGGTTTTACCTGAATTTGAGTGCAGGTCAGGAATTGAAAATATTTGGATTCTCTGCATAAACTGGCCCCACATTGTGGAATTTTGCGTGTTTAGTCTCAGCTTTGAACGTAAAGAAAATCCTCTCCATGTCTGGCGGAACAATGAATGGTGGAGGAGGATGCCATCCTTTCTTGGGTGA
>JAQQSW010023112.1:0-10335 GCA_028646575.1 Pseudocheirus occidentalis
TGAGGTGTTGAAATCCCAGTTGAATCTCATATCTTACAGATTGAAAATCCTTGATAGGTGTGAGTTATTCCTATGAAGTTACCTATTTGGGGAATTAAAGAATTGACCATTTTTGCCTATCAATTGAAAGTTTGGTGCCTGTGCATTAGTATTTGGTGCCTGTGCATTAGTACTAGTGCATAGTATTAGTCTTAATACTAATCACTAGCTCTTGTAGTATTCTACAGTTTAATATAAGAATATTTGCTCAGCTTATAGTGTTACTAGTACTTTGCACATTGATGATGTAGAGTGCTTTATAAAGAATAGAAATTTCAAAAAAGATAATAAGCAACCCAGTAGAATGGAGTTTCCCTAACACCCTACTCTGGTGTTGTATTGTGACTCATTTAAAGTAGTAACCTGATGATAATTTAATGATCTACAAGATTAATGTATTCCTTGGGGGTACTTCTTTGATAATTTCCAGAAGCATATGATGTTATTTGTTATAAGAGTTTTGTTTTTCTTTCTCTCTCCTTCCTTTCCCCTAATCAGGGGTTGAAGAGGTGAGAGGAAGAAAAAGGCTATGGATAGTGTTGACAAAAAGATAAATAAAATTAAGAAAAACTCATTGAAACTTTTTTCTTTTAAATGAGCAGAACATAGGAGGAAGACCAAAAGAATTCATAGCAAGCAACATAATTTTGAAAATTGCTCATTGAATGCGTTGTATACTCAAAGGGCAGTGCAAAACACAAGTGATGGAAACTGGAAATCCTCCTTTTCTCTTCTCTATAAGGAGAAACTCAGTTCGTGGGGTGGGGCATAATTCAGGTTTTTAAAAAAGATCCTTTGGAATTAAATTTTAAAAGATAGCTTTATTGTGTAATAATACATGATACATTCATTAGAGAGTTAACAAAACAAAGTGCTTTAAGTTGGAAGAGGAAAGCAAAAAAAAAGTCAGAAAACTCAGGAAAGACTTTCTGGAGGAGGGAACTTTTGAGGTGGGCTTTAAAGAACACACAGAAATTTAAAAGATGTGGGGGTGGCTAGGTGGCACAGTGAATAGAGCACCAGCATTGGAATCAGGAGGACCTGAGTTCAAATCCGACCTCAGACACTTAACACAAAAACTAGCAGTGTGACCTTGGGCAAGTCACTTAACCCCAATTGCCTTGCATTTCTCCCCCTCCAGAAATAAAGGAAGAAAGAAAGAGATTTAAAAAGTGAAAATGGGGAGCGTGGACATTCTAGGCATGAGCAGCAGACCAAGCATTTGCACAGGTATATGGGAGGACAGTGAATGGTTGGTAACCCAAGAATTATTCAGTTTAGCTAGAGCACAGAGAAGAGGATAATAATATGAGATATGACTGCAAATGTAGAATAATGCCAGCTTCTAGAGGGCCCTTGAATCCCAGGTAAATAAGTTCGAATTGTACCTGGGAGGCTATTAAAGATTACTGAAGAATTTTAAGTAAAAGATCATGGCAGATGGGATGCTGAACTTTCAGAGATAATGTTCATAAAGTTGTTTGCAAATCTTAAAAAATGCTATATGTCAGCTTGTATTTATTATTATTAGTAGTAGTGGACAGGTAGGTGACACAGTGGATAGAGTACTGGGCCTAGAATTAGGAAGACTCATTTTCTTGCCTCAGACACTTACTAGTTGGGTGACCATGGAAAAGTCACTTTACCTTGTTTGCCTCAGTTTCCTCATCTGTAAAATGAGCTGGAGAAAGAAATAGCAAACCACTCCAAGTTTCTTTGCCGTGAAAACCCCAAAAAGGGGCATGAAGCATTGAATATGACTGAACAACAACTAGTAATGATAACGATTCCACAAATGTATAAGAAACATTATTCAGTCTGTTAGGAAGGACAGTAAAATTAAGGAGTTCAGTACCTCAACTGGACAAAATTTATTAAGAACTGTGCTTGAAATTGAGTATGCAAAGACGAAAATAAACTTTCTTTCTCCTAAGGAACTTGTATTCTTCTCTAAAGAATCTATTGTAGTCATCATATAACTAGGACATTATGAAGAAATGTCTAGAATGGGAATGAAGGGAACACAAGCCAGAGATATTACAGAGGTAAAACATGCTCTTATAAACAGGGGAACTGAACTTGGCATGCTTGTAACATTTAAAAAGATATGTACTTTTACTGGCATGACATAGATTATAGCTACTTCATGAATTAGTAAATAGCTTCAGGTGTCACCTGTGGTGCTCTCCCCCCCCCCCACCCAAAAAGTAGCCTCTTTTAGTGATAAACCTCTCTGAATTAAGTGAATTTGGTATGAAGGGGAGAGTTTCCTCCTGGGTCCATACTAAAAATCTTTCTGGATTGGTAGGACCAACAAGAGTTTCCATTTCATTGGCATAGCCTTTGATAGCCTACCGGGGTCACCTCTATACCATGTAAGGCTTTAGTGGTAGATATATAAGCATAGACCAGATATAGAAAAATCACATTATTGCAGACCATCAAATGAGAAAGTCTCTTTTTTCTCCGCTATAACACAAAAAATTACCCACAAATTCATCAGTAGATGAATTAAGAGATTTTTATTTGCTCTCTAGTAGCAGATTATTGAGTTTTAAAAACAATTATTGGTAGAGTTCCTTTTAAGTGTCCCAGTCAGTACCTTTAAAAATGTGGCTTAAAAATTCAATTTTCAGTCAATTGTAAAAAAATTTGTCTATTATATAAAACATGGTATGCTCAGATTCATTTTATTTTCTAATTTTTGGAGGGGGGAAGGTAGGGCAAGTCGAGTTAAGTGACTTGCCCAAAGTCACATGGCTAGTTTTGTGTTAAGTGTATGGATTTGAACTCTGGTCTTCATGACTCCAGGGCCGGTGCTCTATTCACTGCACCACCTAGCCACCCTGAAATTCAATTATTTTAATAATATTCCTCATCCTGAGAGACAGTGTGACAAACTGGATAGAGCTAGCCTTGGATCCAGGAAAGGCTGATTTTAAGTCCTGCCTCTGATACATAGTGGCTATGTAACCTGAGACAAGTCATGTAACCCCTTAGTGCCCTCAGATACTCTTGAAGACCACAGATTACAGAGAAGATGCCAACCTGCACTGGTAGAAGGAGTGTTTTCCTCAGGGAGTTCCCTATACAGTTTTATAACCTACCTATTCCTATCCTGTACTTCAACATAGTAGAAACATTTTTTCATAATTACATTTGCTGATTTTAGAGTAACTATTAGTCCACAGATGAATATCAATATTTCATAAAATGTTTTTAATCACATTTAATATAACTTGTTTTGAGTTTTTAAATTGTTGATTTTGTCTGCATTTGCCACAATGGCAAAAGTTTGACTTTTTTAATTGGGTGTTGTCATGCATCTGTATCTTCTTGATAATACAATAAATAACAGTGAGCTATAGGTGGTTTCAGAGCTAAACATACCAGGAAAAAGAGAAGAAAAATAACTGATACTGAAAGGATGCTTCAGGTGGGGGTTGGCATAGATGACACCTAAGGTGTCTTCTAACTTACAGAATTCCATAATTCTAGAATTATAAGTTGAGGCAAAAGAAGACGGTATTTGAATTCTATTTAAAAATCAGATCATTCACTCAGATTATTATATAGTATATTTTCATCTGTATACCTTCTCTGATTTCTCTGTGCTGTTGTTTTGGATAAATGGGTTTATTTTCTATTTATTATAAGTGGTCTTTTGTGCAGACGGTATTTGGTGGGAAGGGAGAGAGAAGCATTGAACAGATATATAGCTTGGGGAATTCCTTCTCCATAAGGGATAGAGTCAGGAGCTCAGCTAGAACCTAAAATCTCTTTCCACTATACTATATTTAAAGGAAGGATAAAGAGATACCTGTCTTTCCAGCCAAATACCCTTTCTCTGAGGAGAGCAAGTGACCAGCCTCTGGCACCAATCTTCTGCTTTCTTTTCTGATAGGAATAAGTCTTGTTTGGAAAAAGGTGAATAAAGGTATCAGTTCATGACTCCTTACAAGCTACATCTCGACAGACCCATGAGGACACACATAGATTATTTGGGCAAAAAACACCCCACACAATACTCACACATACCTTACATCTCATTATGTCATGGAAGTGACCCAGTATTCTCAAAGGCTCTTGTTACAGAAAATATTTTCTAGTGGCTTCTTGCCTGAAAAAGCTTTAAATATCTTCTTTGTGATAGAAAATATATCCCAAAGTTCACGGACCAACATGTAAAGAAAACTTCTTTACCAGAAATAATCTGGCCTCAATACATTCCAATTTAATAAACATTACTTAGTGTTCATAATGTGCCAAGGCATTGGGGATAAAAAGAAAAGAAAGTAATATTTGCCTTGATGGAGCTTATATATTCTTGGGAGATATAACATGTAACATGTACTTTGAAGGAAAAATTTTTGTTCTTGTGGCAATAGCATCCCATGAAATTGACAGTGAAATCCGTAATTTCTGTATAAATTCTTAAAGTTGCACCAGAAAATAGCTTAGTGGAAATGCTATATGATATGAAAATTTGGAGTATGACCACATAAAACATAACTTCTTCAACACTTGGACAGGAAAGTTCATGTAATTCTAACAGAGTGTAATTTAAGAGTATGATCAAAAAGAACAACACACAAAACCGATTCGTTTTGGCAAGAATGTTCAAAATGCTGTTGTTGAAACCATACCTAAACACATGAGGCCTATTGGGAATAATTCAGCTCCTTCAACAATATTCTGTGGCTTTTTCTTCCCTTTATAAAGAAATGAAAATTAAGCACAAGTCCATTCAAGAGGAATATCTTCACTGTATTACTTAATTGCTTTATTCTACCACATTGTCTAAATCACACCCTAGGCTGCAAATAGTTTAATGTAATAGATGGGATTTCGAGGGAAGTTATGATGAGAGGACAGTCTAGGAGATTAAGCTGAAAGCTGTTTCTAGAATAGTAAAAGCTTTTGTTAATCAGAATGTTTAAAGAATGGAACTCCATGACAATTCTTATTTGCAAGGGTTAATACAAATTTATCCAGGTGTTTTGCCTTTGATCACTCTTCCTTTTAAGTTGCAGAAATATATCAAAGGGCTGTGATTTACACTTATAGGTTATCTTCCTTCCAGAATGCCCTATGGGACAGCAGTTCAGTCCTTACATCCACACTATGCTCCCTCCCCTAAATTAGAAAACAACCTGCCAGGAAACATAAATCAGTGCAGGGTTGCACTACTGTACTTCATGCAGTTTCTGTATCAGACAGGTCATAGATTGAAGGCTTGTGTTATGTCAGGGAATATCAGGCTTGCCCATTTCTCTTAATTGCTACGTGGTGGTGGTGGTGGTGGTGGTGGTGGTTAGTGGTGGTAGTAAGAATAACTAGCATTTATTTATCGCTTTAAGGTTTGCAGAATGCTTCACGCATGTTATCTCACTTGATGCTCACAATAACCTTGTAAGGTAGGTGCTGATATTATCCCCATTTTACAGATGTGAACTCTGGGGCTGAGAGAGGTTTAAGGCTGTCTAGACTCACATAACTAGTAAATGTCTCACACAGTAAGTATCTAAGCCACAGTTCGAATATCCATATCCAGCACTCTACCCTCTATGTAAGTACCCATTCCCTTACCACCTCTACCCCCTCAACTGTCCCCACAGAAAGGGCTCACTAAGTAGCAGCACAGATTTTGATAGAAGCAACTATTTGGTATAAAAACCATTATTTCATCAAGTAATATCTCTTCATTTAATTGATGTGTAATAGACATAATTATCTAAGTGTAAGCTGCTTCTTCCTGTTTCACTAAGCAATAGCATCGAAAATATCAGCCTGAACTATCTTGGGCTTTAATTCTACTTTAATGCTAATGATATTTGCCTTCTCTGTTTAATTAATGTGGAAAAAAATCCCATTTCTAAAACTAAAGAAAATTAGGTTAATTAAAAAAAAAGTGTGCTTAAATACTGCAACAGACTACTGAAAGTACATTGTAGACAATAATTTAAGTAATGGTCTCAAACTTGAATTTTAGGTTTTACATTTATGACATTCACACTACTAATCTAAATCATTATTACTCTTCATAAATAACCATGTAGAGTTTTCCTTATGCCAATCTAATTCTGTATGCATCTGAACGGAGGGACAGAGAACTGTATAATATACATTCAGCCACCAGATAATGGGGTTTTAGGTCCCTGTTACAGGTGATTATTAGATTTCTTGGATGACACAGGTATTTACCATGGTTGTACTAATGGCACCTTCTTTCGAGCTAATCTACCATCCCTATTGTAGGAATGGGTTCTACTACTACTACTACTACTACTACTACTACTACTACTACTACTACTACTACTACTTCTACTTCTACTTCTACTACTTCTACTACTACTATTACTACTACTACTACTACTAATGACAGCTAGCATTTATATGCTGCTTTAAGGTCTATATAATACTATACATGTCATTTCATTTGCTCCTCACAATAACCCCATGATGTACTATTATTAACCTCATTTTTTGAGTGAGGTGATGTTATCTATATTTATTCAGCGTTCACAAAACTTCAGTATTCTCAAGTTCAGGATTTGCTCATATCTAGTTACACTTTAAATTGATTGATTAGTTTAATTAAGCTGCCTACACCTTCTGTGAATATTTTAATTAAAATATGCTTACATTTGTATCCTCTGTGTGTGTTCCAGGGCACACACTCTACCTAACTCTGCAAGGAGAGAACTAGGTAAAGCTCGGAAGTCTATGATTCAGATACGCTCTAGGACATCACATCTGATTTTATGGCATTCCATCATGGTTCTCATCTTGGATATTGAATTGCCAGGGGCAGAGGAGATTAGCAACCAGGTCACATCCCTATTCTCAAGTGCATTGCTTTTTGGCCATAACTCAACATAAATAGAAACTCCTCCAAACTTGTCTAGTCACACAGGGATTGGTCACTTTCACTGCAAGCCCACCCCCAGCTGCACCATTGCTCACTTAAGTCAAATGATCATTTAGCACCATGTGCTGATGCATATTGGACATTTGAAACTTGATGTCTTGGAAATAGTATCAAGCTCAGCATGTCCAAAATAAAACTTATTCTCTTTCCCTGAAATCCCACCCCTCATCTAAACCTCCCTGTTTATGTCAATTTCTTCAGCCTCCTAGGTGAACGCCTGTAACCTTGATTTTTTTACACCTCATCCAGCACATCCTATTATCTGCCAGACCATAATGGCTTTCACATCTGACCCCTACTCTCCTCCTTGACCTTTAAATTCAGGCTCTCCTCACCTTTCACCTGGACTATCGCTAACAGCCTCCTCATTGGCCCTGTTGCACATCCCTCCCCACGCTAGTCCATTGGTGATACTGCTGCCAGTGATTTTCCATAGCCAAAGGTCTAACCATGTTATTCCCTAGTGGGTTAATTTCAGTGGTTTCCTATTGCCTTTGGGATAAAGTGTAAACCCTTTTGTTTGTTTTTTAAAGCCCTTTACAACCCTATTCCAACCTATCTTGCCAGCCTCATTGGACATTACTCCCCATCCTATACTTTGCAAACTAGCCTCTGTATTCTATTCTTCATGCAAAATGCTTCTTCTCTTAACTCTTTTCCTTTACTCTGGCTGTTCTGTCCCTGGTGCCTGTAACCCTGTAACTCAGTGTTATCAAACTGAAAGAGAGACAGGGTCCACCAATCTGTTCACTAGGATCCCTGCAGGCTGTCTATGGACTCAGTTAAAAAATATCATTATCTATGTTTTACTGTATTTGTATTCATTTCAAGTATTTCCTAATTATATTTTAATCTGGTTTGTAATAATCTGAAGTGTCGCGGGCAATGCGTTTGACATCTCTATTGTAATGATTCCTGCTTTATTGATGCCTACTAGAATCCCTTTCTTCCTTCATTGCTTAGGCCAGCGGTTCTCAACCGGTGGGTTATGTTCAATTTGTAACAATGAAAATACATCCTGTGTATCAGTTATTTACATTACAATTCATAACAGTAGCAAAATTACAGTTATGAAGTAGCAACGAAAAGAATTTTATGGTTAGAGGTCACTACAACATGAGGAACTACATTAAAGGGTCGCAGCATTAGGAAGGTTGAGAACCACTGGCTTAGGCAAATCCTACCTTCAACATGAAACCTGTCTGATAATGCGCTCCCACAGTACCTTGTAGTTAACTACTTTTTATTTGTTCTTTTTATGTTTATTCTGTATATACTTGCAAGAGCACTTGTCTCCCTAGTTATAATGTGTGTTCCTTCAGTGTGTTCAGGGATTGTTCCATTCTTTTTATTTGTGTCCCTAGCACTTAGCTCAGAACAGGAACCATTTTGTGCCTTTCTGTAGGTCCATAGTGCTTAGCACAATGTTGCTACATAGTAGCAGATTATTAACGCTTGCTGACTTCTTTTTGGGGTGGGGTGACATTTGTTCAGTCATTTTTTGTCATGTCTGACTCTTCATAACCGCTTTTTGGGGGTTTTCTTAGCAGAGATATTGGAGTGGTTTGTTATTTCCTTCTGTAAGAAGAGATGAGAAGATAGAGGCAAACAGGGTTAAGTGACCTGCCCAGGGTCACACAGCTAGTAAGTGTCTGGAGGCAATTTCGACTTCAGGAAGAGGACAGGAAAAGGAGTCTTCCTGACTCCAGGTCCAGAACTCTATCCATTGTCTTCTCCACCTACTTCTCCTCTTCTCCCTCCTCCTCCTCCTCTTCCTCCTCCTCCTCCTCCTCCTCTTCTTTCATACAAGTTGACACAGCAGTTTTCAAGATTTACAAACCACTTTATGCACATTGTCTCCTTTGAAAATCCAGCATCCTTTCTGCCATGATATTTACTCCAAATCTTCAGTAGTCTAATTGCTACAGCAAATGTTAAAGACAATGCCAAGGCTTGTGATTTGTGTTGGTGGAGGGATCGCCTACATTAATGGAATGTCAGGTCCTTAATATAATGATGTGTCTTTATATCAAACTTGAGATAGCTGTGTAAAATGCATAAAGTCACACATAGGAGTGGAAAGGACAGCAGAATTGGAGTCAGAAGGATTTTTATTCTGTTTTTGACACATATTAACTTTGTGACCTAAGGAGAACTCAGGTAACTCCTCTGAGCCCATTTCATCTTTAAAATGGAAATAATAATATTAATCCTGACTTACTTCACAGTGTTATTATAGACCCCAAATGAGTTCATCTGTGTGAAAATACTTTGTAATTGTCTTCAAGTTAGAGTATTGTTAACAATCGTGTCATTATGAAGACAACCAAAAACGAGAGAAACTGTAGAGGTCAGTGGTTCACAGAAAATCATTTTTCTGTAAAGACTTTTTTTAAGATTGAGAATTATATTCAGCAATATAGAATAAAAGGAAGGGTAAATCAGGATTCTGATAAATCATGAGGAGGATTCTCAACTGGCTTCTTTATTTATTTTAATAAGCCTGCTTTAGAGAATTTTAGGTTAATGGTTAGGAAGCGTTTAAACTTTTTACTGGTTTGCTAATTATAACCCCAAATGCTTGGAATAACTAAAAATTTATATTTATCATATTGATGTCTATGAATGCTATTGTGTATAGAGAATTTACATTAATTCACTGGATGCCTGATTTGGTTTTTTAATGTGAGGAATAATAGCGGATGGAGATAGAATACTAAAAGGTGAGATTATATTTAATGTCAGCATTTTATTTTAAAAACCAGAAGTGAAGGAAATTAAATTTACTATGGTTTTCAATTGTAAGGAAAGAACAGGGGAATGTATAAGAGATAAATTAGCTAAGGTTCAGAGGAGGCTATGTTATAGTGACTGAGGGAGAGACTGAGGCTACTTCAAAGGGAAGGGATTCAATTTAATAACAACAAAAAGTAAAACTCAGTAAGTCTGCTGTCTTTCTTACCTCTGCCAGACTGGCTGTGGGATTATTTGTTATACTATCAACTGTAAAGCCCTGTGATGTTCTGTTGAAATCCCTACTTTCCTCTGAGGTATCATGCAGGTGGCAGTTCTTCTGGAAAGCTTTTCCTGAGCCTCCCTCCAGCTCAAAGTGTTCCCTCCCCATAGTCTTTTTTGTCTCCTCAACTTTCTCAGAGCACTTTTGTATAACACTTATTGAGCATATTATTTCCCACTTAGCTCATAGGATCATTGGCTTTAGAGCTGGCAGGGAGTCTTAGTTCAGTCTCTGCAATCTGTAGATGAGGAAACTGAGACACAAATTATTTCTGTATATGTTGTACATTTCAGTTGTGTCCAAGACTCTGTGACTTCATCTGGTGTATTCTTGGCAAAAATACAGGAGT
>JAQQSW010023113.1:0-10334 GCA_028646575.1 Pseudocheirus occidentalis
CATTCTCTCAGAAATCTACTGCTGATTGGCTTTACAACAGCTTAGGAGAAAATGCTACTGGCTGCCAAGAGAAAACCATTTAAATATTGTGGAAGCACTATCAGGATAACTCAGGATCTGGCAGTGTCTACACTGAGGGATCAAAGGGCCTCGAATATGATATTTCAAAGATTAAGGGAGCTGGGATTAAAACCAAGAATCAACTACCCCGCAAAATTGAGCATATTATTCCAGGGGAAAATATGGTCATTCAATGAGGTGGAAGACTTTTGAGCATTCTTGTTAAAAAAACAGAACTGAACAGAAAATTTGACAATCAAACACAAGAAGCATGAGAAGGTAAACACAGGAAAGAAGTCATAAGGAACTTATCAAATTTGAATTATTTACATGCCAATATGGAAAAAGGATAATAGTAGTTTATGAAACTTCTCTTAGTACGAAGATAGGTGAAGGGAATACAAATGGATATATATGTATCCTTACACATATGCCCATTTAGGAGGCTATATATGCATATTAATACATATCTGAGCATGTGTATATATGGGTTTATAGAGGGCATAGGATCAATTGAATATGATATGAAGGGATGGTACTTTAAAAGGCAAATTCTTAGCTGGAAGAGGACTAGAATGAGTGGAGACAGGGAGAGACAAAATGGGGCTAATCATCCCATGTGGAAGAGGTAAGGGATAACTGTTATAACTTTACTTTCATTTACTGTCATTGAATCTGGCTTAGGGAAGAAATGGCATAAACTCTAAACTTGGCATCAAGCTACACAATAGAGTAGGGGGCATGGGGATGAAAGGCGAGATGATGGAGGGAAGGGCAGGGTCTGGGGTGGGATGCTGGGTTCTCACACTTCAATAGACAGGGACAGGATAGAGAATGGAATAAGGGGTGGAAGGATAGGAAGGAGGCACATATCATATGTCCACTATGAAGATGTCCTGTATAATTACTCCTACACAGCCTGTATTGAATTGGTTTTTCTTCCAGCGGGGGTGGGTGACAAGGGAGGAACCAAAAGAATCTGGAATTTAAAGCTCTGCAATACCTGAAACTAGGAATCAAGATATACAGGGGCTGGGATATGGAATCCCTCCCTGCCCTACCAGAAAGTTAGAGAGCAGACCAGGGGAGGGACTCTACAGTCGGATGGCTGTTTTGGGGTTGGGGTGGGGGAAAGATCGGGAGAAAATCTGTAATTCAAAAATCTCATGAAAATGAATGATGCAAACAAGAAAACAAATAAAAGTTATTACATTAGAAAGGATAGTATGCACGTAAGGAGGGCAATGTGACCAGCTGATCCAAGTTGAGGTATAGCAGAAAATCAACCTGGTTAAATAGACCCAGGAACAGATTAACATAATAGCAGGTTAATCAACAAATTGGAGAAAAGATAGAATCAGTGTTTCAGGAAGATTAATCTGGCTATGGGATCTGGGATGGATTGGAATAAAGAGAGAAAAGAAACAGAGAGACCTGGGAGAATGCTGTTCTAATAATCCAACAACTAAATCACAAGATTTTAGACTTGGGTGGTGTTTGTGGGAATGGAAAAGAAGGAACAGAACTGAGATTCATTTGAAAGAAAGGATTGACAAGACATGTTTACTAACTTGATTTGAATACAGTAAGCTCCTTTAGGTCTAAAAAATTTTTTCCACATGTATTGAAATAATCATATGGTTTCTTTTAGTTTTGTTGTTGATATGATGAATTATGCTCCAAGTTTTCCTAATATTGAACCAGCCCTACATTCCTGTAATTAAAACAACATGGTCATAGTATATTATTCTCATCGTACATTGCTACTATCTTTTTATTAATATTTTACTTAATTTTTTTACATCTGTATTCATCAGGCAAATTGTTCTGTAACTTTCTCTCTCTGTTTTGACCCTTTGTGGTTTAGGTATCAGTACCAAATTTGTACCACAAAAAAAAATTGTTAGGATTCCTTCTTCACCTATTTGCTCAAAGAGTCTATATAGTACTAGAATTAATTGTTGTTTAAATGTATGATAGAATTTCTTCTAAATTCATCTCTCCCTTGAGATTTTTTTTTCCAAGGGAGTACATTGATGGCTTGTTCAGTTTCTTTTTTTTTCTCTGAGATGAGGTTATTTAAATATTTTACTTCCTCTTCTTATAATCTGGGCAATTTGTGTTTTTGCAAATATTCATCTTTTTCACAAAGATGATCAAATTTATAGACATACAGTTGTGCAAAATAGTACATAATTATTGTTTTAATTTCCTCTACATTTGAGGTGAATTCCCAGTTTCCTTTATGATACTGGTAATTTGTTTTTCTTCTCTCTTTTTTAATCAAATTAATAAACACATAAACACAGCTCTTAATTTTATTAATTCAATGATTTTTGTAATTTCAGCTTTATTAATCTCTACTTTGGTTTTCATTATTTCTAATTTGTAGTTTAATTGGAGATTTTTAGTTTGTTCCTTTCTAGTGTTTTGAGTTACATGCCAATTCATTGATCTCCTCTATCTCTATTATTCATTTAACATTTAGAGATATAAAATTTTATGTAAGAACCTCTTTCACTACATCCTGTAACTCTTGGTTTGTTATCCCATTATTGTCATTCACTTGGATGAAGTTAATGATTGTTTTTATGATTTATTGTTTGACCCACTCATTCTTTAAGATTAGATTATTTAGTTTCCAATTAATTTTTGGTCCATCTTTCCTTGACTCTTTATTATATATATTATATATATATGATATATATATATAATATAATATAGGAAAAGAATGCATTCAATATTTCTGCCTTTCTGCATTGGATTGTGGGGTTTTATGCCTTAGTATATCATCAGTTTTTGCAAAGGTGCCATCTACTGCTGAGAACAAAGGTGTATTACTGTCTACGTCCATTCCATATTCTCCAGAGGTCTACTATATCTAACCCTTCTAAAATTCTATTCACTTCCTAACTTTTTTTTCCATTTCTTTTTGTGGCTAGATTTATTGAGTTTAGATAGGGTGACTTTGAGGCCCCCCACTAGTATAGTTTTGCTGTCAGTTTCTTCCTCTAACTCCCTTAACTTCTCCTCTAAGAATTTAGATGCTATCCCACTTGGTGCATATATGTTTGGAATGATATTATTTCATTGTCTATGCTGCCTTTTAGCCTTCCTTATCTCCTTTAATTAGATCTAATTTTCCTTTTGCTTTGTCTAAGATCATAATTGCTACCCCTGCATTTTTTTACCTCAGTCAAAGCATAATAAACTTTATTCCTGCATTTACCTTATATGTAACCCTCTGTTTCAAATGTGTTCTTTGTAAACAGCATATTGTTGGATTGTGATTTTTAATCTATTTTTATCTGTTTCTGTTTTATGATAGAGTTTGTCCTATTCACATTCAGTTACAATTACCAATTGTGTCTTTCTACCCATCCTATCCCCCCAACTGTTTATCTTTTTCTTTCTCTTTCATTCTCTCCTCACTACAGTTTTTTCTTTGACTGTCACATCCCTCAATCTGCCTTCCCTCTATCAGCAGCCTTCCCTTTCCTTTCCCTTTTCCCTCACTACTTTTTCTTCCCTTCTACTCCTCCCTCTCTTTTCTTTCCTCTTTCCCCTCCAACTGTCTATAGAGCAACTTAGATTTCTATACCTGAGTATGTAATTCCCTTCTTGAACCAAATCCAATGATAGTATAGTTCAAACAATGCTCATCACCCCCCCTTTCTTTCCCTCTACTGTAATATATCTTTGTGTCACTTCCCATGATATAATTTACTCTTTTATGCTTTCTCCTTTTTTCTCACCCATTACAATATTGTTTCAGCACTTAATTAGGACTTTTATCATCATGTCAAAATCAACTTAAACACAACCTCATTTATATATTTCCCTTCTATATGATGTAATAAAAATACAGTTCTCACAAACAGTAAGTACCATCTTCTATATGTAGGGATATAGACACTTTGTTCTTATTGAGTAACACATGTGTGCTTCCCCCACCCACTTTTCCTGTTTATTTTTTATGACTTTCTTGAGTCTTATATTTGAAGTTCAAATTTTCCATTGAGCTTTAGTCTTCATCAGGAAAGTCTAGAAGTCTACTATTTTATTGAATGTCCATCTACTCCCCTGAAAGATTATGCACAATTTTGCAGTGTAGTGAATCCAAGCTCTGTTGCCTTACAAAATATCATGTTTTAAGCCTTATGATATTTTAATGTAGAAATTGCAAAGTCCTGGGAAATCATGACTGTGGTTCCATGACATTTGAATTATTTCTTTCTGGCTACATGTAGTGTTATCTCCTTGATATGATAATTCTGGAATTTAGTTACAATATTCTTTAGTTTTTTCAATTTGGGACCTCTTCCAGGAGGTGGTTTGAGCATTCTTTCAATGACTGTTCTACACTCTTGTTCAAGACCTCAGGGCACTTTTCCTTGATGATTTCTTGAAAGATGCTGTCCAGTCTCTTTTTTTTTTTGAGAACATGGTTCTCAAGTAGACCAACAACTATTAAGTTATATCTCCTGGATCTATTCTCCAGGCCAGTTGTTTTTCTAATGAGGTATTCTGTGTCCTCTTCTATTTTTCCTTTGTTTTCTTTTTGGAGGGGGGAGGGCAGGGCAATTGGGGTTATATGACTTGCCCAAGGTCACACAGCTAGTAAGTGTCAAGTGTCTGAGGCTGTATTTGAACCTAGATACTCCTGACTTCAGGGCTGGTGCTCTATTTGCTGTGCCACCTAGCTGCCCCCTATTTTTTCATTCTTTTGATTTTGTTTGACTGATTCTTGATGTCTCATAGAGTCATTAGTTTCCAATTGTCCAATTCTAACTTTTAGTCAATTGGCTTCTTAAGTTAGCTTATGTACCACCTTTTCCATTCAGCCAGTTATGGAACTGTTTTCTTCATTTTACTTCCTTTCCGTGTTGTGAATTCTGATTTTACATTTTTCTTCTACCTCCTTTATTTAACTTTTAAAATCATTTTTGTACTCTTCCAATAAGGCTTTTGACATTTAAGACCTATTCATATTTCCCTTTGAGGTTTTGGATGTGGTTATATTCACCTTGAAGTCCTCTCCTGAATTTGTGCTTTGATCTTCTCATTGATTTTTGTATTCTTCCTGTTTATGGTGCTTACTTTTTTCCTGCACATTTAAATTTGATCTCTGATTCTGGAGTGCAGGGGACATTGTCCCAGATTTTTTGTGCTAAGACATACGGGCCTGGTTACTGGTTTTCTCTGTTGGAGCTTCAGGTATTGGTAACTTGATGCTGTAGTGGTCTAATAATTTGTCTGGTGCTGAGCTGGCAGTGGTGGTGGTGACTGATTTGTCCAGGGGTTGGTGCTTTCGTGCTCCTCCACTCTGAAGCTCAAGTACATCCAAGGCAGGACTTGCTGCTAGCTTGTTGGAATTCCTCCCATCTTGTACTCTGCTCTGGAATGTGCTCCCCTAATTGGTAAGTGTCTGACTAGGATAACCAAATCTTGAAAATCTACATTTAAAATATAAGGTCTTTGAAAGTAAAGACTACTTCGTTCATTTCTGTTTTTATATCAAGTACTTAAGACAGTGTGTGAAACACAGCTAGCATTAATAGTCTGTCTGTCTGTTTGTCTTTATAGTCTGGCTGCCAGTCTATCTATCTATCTATCTATCTATCTATCTATCTATCTATCTATCTATCTATCTATCTATCTATCTGTCTGTCTGTCTCTCTGCCTGTCCATGTAATTTGTACGTGTGTGTGTGTATGTGTGTGTGTGTGTGTGTGTGTGTGTGTGTATTTTCCCCCCGGGTAGATGGGGGAGAAGATTCAAAGAAATCAGAGGTGGAAAGTGTCTTAGAGACATTTTGTTCTAAACTTACCTAAAGCATGAATCCCTTCAACAACGTCTCTTATAAATGTCCATCTAGTTTCTACTAGAACACTTACAGGGAAGGGAGCTCATTCATAATTTCATGAGGCAACTTATTTAATTTTCATTAAGTTCCTCTTATTAGGTAGTTCTTTCTTTTATTGAGCTAAAACAACATGTAGGAAGCCTTAAGTCATAAGCAGACAAAAGGATCAAGCCTTGCATAAGCAACAGAAAGGCAGACCGATTTTATAGATTAACATCAGGTAGCAATGTCTTACTCAAAAACTTTCATTTCAGGGTAAAGATGCCATTCCTGGAACACTCAAAAGAATAAAGAATGAGGCAGAATACCAAGAAAAATATTTGAATTGGGAACAAGAGAATAGGCATCTATTAAAAAGACTATGTTATAAGGACCAGCAATTAAAGTGACAATACTGAGCTACCAGACAGGTAGCCATCTTTATTGATCTGAGTCCTTAGATTCCTTCTCTTTGAAAAATATAATCTTCTTTAAAAGGATTAAGATTATTAATATCTTTTCCTTCCATGTTATTTATATTTCCTAATTTTTTTCTCGTTCTTCCTTTTCCATTACACTGAATTGATCCTGTATGGAAAATTTTGGAAAGAATATGAATATTACTTGTTTACAATGAGAGGTCATGGATGAGTTGTCATTATATATTATTGGAGGAAGCGACCACTGAAGAGGTGAAGTATATAACGGAATGTAATTGATGAATTATTTTCTCCCCTTAATATATTGAGATATTATATAAGTATATTTTTTTCTCTTTTATAGAGTAGGAAATGGAACTCAAAGATTGTGACTTATTGCTGATCTTATGGATAGTTCAATCAACCCTTCCTTAAACCTGTTAATTTCATTAAAAAATAATTTATCAAGAACATGATATTCTAAAGTTTAATGAACTCAAGTACACTAACTGTTTTGATAACGATTTCTTCTTAGGCTAAAACTTGTAGGAAAACTGGAAACAGACTTAAAAGTTATAAGGTTTAGATGATCACCATATACAACAAGAATCTCCAAAATTACATGTGACCTAATTATAAAAGGTAACATAATTTAAAAAAGGAAAATCAAGGTAATGTGTGCAATTACAGCTAGTGGAAGAATTTTTATCTAAACAGGAAATAAAGTACCAGAGAATATTAAGTGGGCAATTTAAAAAAAAAAACTTTGTGCCATTAAATTACTCTAGAATCAAAAGAGAAACAAGGGGAAATTATACACACAGATAGCATCAGTTATAAAATTCTGATCTTTAAGATATGTAACCTCATGTAAATATATTTAGATATTTAAACAAATTTAAGATATGTAAGTTGATATAAATGTATAAGTATAAGAAAACTCTCAATTTCATTAAAAGCCCTTTTTTCACCTGAAGAATTCTATTGTTTTCATGAGTAGATGCTTCTCCATTGTAATCCTAGCTCCTTTGTCAACTGGAATATCACATCATAAGCCTTTCAATCTTTTGTTGTAGAAGTTCCTAAATCTTGTGTCATCTTGATTGTAGCTCCACAATATTCAAATTTTTTTCTTTTTGACGGTTTGCAACAATTTCTCCTTGACCTGGGAGCTCTAGGATTTGGCTACATTATTCTTGGGATTTGTTTCAGAAGGGAAGCCATGTATTCTTGACTCCTTTAAATCTGCTTTCCTTTAGCAATGCAGGTCCAAGAATCAGTGCTAGCAGCAATCCAGGGTATGCTGGGGTGCTTTCTGTTACAAACCTCAGATGACTGAAAGGTGTTTGACTGTGGATAATTCAGTTAGTCTTACTCTTCCCAACCTTCCTCATTTGTAAAATTGGATAATAATAGCACCAACCTCCAAGTTTAAAAAAAAATAATTTGGATTATATTGGAATAGTGCAGAAGAACTATATCAAGGCTAATTAATATTATAGAAAACTAATTAGAGAGATATTAAGTACAAATGGCTACATAGTATAAAAGTAAGAAAATGGTGATGCAATATAAATTAATTCACTATTCATGATGCTATTTCAATCAAATAACGAAGGGTTGTTTTGTATTTTTGGACAAAATAATAGCAAAATGCATCTACAGAAAAAGTGCCTGGCCCAAGGTGCTTAAAAGTGTTTGTTATTTCTTGATAATGATTAAGAATCTCAAGTGATAAATGAAACAGTAGGATTACAAGATCTATCAGAAGAGGATGACAAAATTTCTATAAACAACAGCCATTAAATCATTTTGGTGCTGGATTTAAAAAAAAGCAAGCAGAGAAGTTGATCAGTGGCATAAGTGATTTCAACAAGAGCTAGAAGCAATCAAAGATAATTGTATTAAATTCAGTAAAAAAAAACAGGTACACTGAACACTGTGGTAAGGATTCCCTATTTAATAAAAATCAGTAGGTAAATTAGAAGAGAATGTAGATGAACCTAGCCATAGATCACCACTTTAAGTCATTACAAACTCCAAATGGATACAAGTTGTAAATATAAAAGAGCATATATTTTATCATAATTTTAAATAGAGAAAAAATGATGTTTGCAAATACAGAAATGATAATGGTGACCTAAATAATGAAGACAGATAATCATAGAAGACAACATAAATATTTTTGATGACACAAAATTGAAAAATTCTCCATAAGCAAAAAGTAAATGCAATTAGTATCAGAAGGAAAATAATTTTTGAAACAAAATAATATTCATAACAATTACTTCTCATAAAGGATAAATGTACAGAATAGAAATAAAAATAATGCAAATATATAAGAATAAAGTCTATTTCTCATGAGGTTAGTGGTAATAATATAAATAGCCTATTATTAAATGATGAAACATATATTATTAAAATCCATATGAAAAAACAATTGACAGCAGTACTAACAAAAGCAATGCAAATTTAAAAAAGGAAGTTCTACTCATACCTTTAAGATTGGTAAAGTGGCAGAAGAGGAATGTAGAAGTAGAAAGGTTGTGAGAAACCAGAAACAATAATGCATTGTGGATGAAATCATGCACTGGTTCAATCATTCTGGAATACAATTTAGAAATAGTCCCAAATATTACTAAATCGTCAATTAGGAATATGTTCCCAAAGATGTCAATAAGAAAGAAAAATCTGTTCTCTTCTCCTCTTCTCTTTTCTCTTCTTTCCTCTCCTTTCTATTCCTCCCCTCCCCTCTCCTTCTCATTCCCCTTCTTCCTCTTCTTCTTCCACTTCTTTCCTCACCTTTCTTTCTTTCATTTCTTTCAAGTCCTGAGGCACTGAGCAGTATTAAGTCAGGATTGACCCAGATTGTTTGTCATAACTGCAGGATTAAATCAGAATGACTTCATGGTTGGTGTTGTGGTTGAAGTGGAAAAAATTATATACATGAAGGAGATTTTATGTGTTTGGATGTCAAGATATAGGAACCTGGCATTCTGTAGCTGCTTTATTTCTGTCAGCAGGCAAACAGACCTCTTTATGGGAGAAGGGGGGAAGCAAAGGGGGAAGGAAGGTTGTTGACTGTGGGAGGGCTGCTGCACTGACCTGGTGAGGAGTAGTTCGAGAACAGTTTAAGGATGTTAACAGGGACAATACGGATATTTCTAGAGCTAGTATTCTCTCACTATTGCTAACAGCTCTTCAAAAGCTGCATCACCAATATGATGAAAATCAAAGTAGATGCCTTTAGTATCTAGATACTGAATGTGAATACATTCTTAATTTTTTAAGGATTGCCCTCAAAACAGAAGAGTAAACTCATCAGTAATTTAGTAATAGCATGTTAGAGTGGAGCATTGATGGGGGTAGAGATCTGGTTTTAGGCAGGAAGTATCAACTCCAACCCAGAAGTAATACTGGAAAACATGTGAGAACTCACTGAGATTGCAACTACAAAAAAGTGAATGGGAATAAGAGTTAAGATGAGATGTGGGAACCCACTAGAGGAATGAATATAAGGAATAGAAATTGATTCTTTGGGAAAAAAAGTCTCATCACTATCCTTTTGGGGGAGATTTTCACCATAGGGATATGAAAAGTCAGTAGATTGTCACCACAAAGGACCTTGGAAGGCTACAAGCAATTTTCAACAATATTCTGGTGAATTTCTGGAATTACGGATGGTGATGGAATAGTCACTCGAGGCCAAGGGCTATCATCCCTTGATAGTGGAGTTCCACTGACTTAACAGATATCTCAGAAGAATTGTGGTTTTTTAAGGCCTGTTAAATCAGTTAAAGATCCAACATGGGTCTCCTTTGACTCTTTTTGGTGAATAAGATGAGGAGTTTGTGCAATTGATCCAATAAATATTAATTAACTTTCTAGCCAAGTCAGTAAGAAAGGCATTGAAATTCTTCCAAAATATGCTTGGTGCCTCATATCTTTGCCAACCCACCACAGCTCCATACACTGTAAGACCAATCAAATTGTATTGGAGAATATGGCAG
>JAQQSW010023114.1:0-10334 GCA_028646575.1 Pseudocheirus occidentalis
TTCTGACTGTGTTGTCTTTCTCCCATTCCATGCTTTGATCCTTTTTGTCCCCCCAAAAAATCTAAAGTTGCATTGCTGGGTTTGCTTTGCTTCCTTTGCCTACTCATGTTGCCAGTCAATTACTTGACTTTTAGGTTCAGTAGAACTCTGCTTTCCAAGGGGAGAGCTCTGTCCCAAATTGCTGGGGTTTTCACAGCAACCAGAGCTATTAGGAGGCCACTGTTTCTGCAGCCCCCGCCAGCTCTGGCTCACTAAAAACGCATCTCAGGCCCACCACCCAAGGTCACAATCTCAATCCAGGCAGCTCAAGGCAAGAGCACTTAGCCTCTAAATGATCATTTGCCGCCCCCGCCCCCCGCAATGTGCAAGCTGGGAGCTTCTGAAGCAGTATGTTGGACCCTCTCCCTCAAATTTATCCAAGTTCCACTGACCTTTCACTTAGTCTGTGTTTCTTATAGGTTGGTAATTCTGGAAAATGCCACAGCTGATGGTGATTCGTGCTCCAGCCACAGCTTGTTCTGGCAGCCCTAGGGCTCCAGTCATGGGTTCATGCAGTGCTGATCTGGGCTCCCAGTGTGCTGCAATGAACCCCTGTCTGCCTTCCAGACTGCCTTCAGTGGGACATGTGTTTCTCTGTCACTTTGTGAGTTCTGGAGCTTTAAAATTTGTTTAGAGTCATATTGTAAAGGTATTTGAGGTAGTTATGGGGAGAATTGTGGAGATTTGCTGCTTCTACATTGCCATCTTGACTCCACCCCCACCCCTCCGGGTATGATAGATTTTTATACTTAACATAGTATGTTATTTCTTCCTCGATAACAAGATCGACAAGAATAGATCTCATGCAATACTCCTCTCCTTCCCCTCTTTCCCTCCATTATGATAGGTTTTAAGTCTCTTCTCCATAGAGTCCTATGCTTGACTATGTTATTCCTTCCTTATACCAGAACCAATGAGGGTGAAGCTCATATAATGTTCATCTTCCTCCCTTCTTTCTCTCTACTATAATATGTTTTTATACCTCTTTGTATGGCATAATTTACCCTTTTCTGTTTCATTCTTTCTTCTTCTTCCATTGAGGTCCCTTTGCATCACTTAATAAGATTTTTTTGTCATCATTTTGTTTAATTTATACCCACATCCTCTATTTATCTATATCCCTTTTAAATGTTGCAATAAGTATACAATTCTCAATAGTAACAGGTATCAGCTTCCCATATAGGGATCTAAACAGTTTGCTCTTTTTAAATAAGTTTTCTGTGTGTCTGTGTGTCTGTGTGTGTATGTGTGTGTGTATGGGTATGTTTTCCCTATTTACTTTTCTGTGTCTCTTGAGTCTTATAACTGGAGACTGAATTTTCCATTGAGCTCTGGCTTTTTCATCAGGAAGGTCTAGAATTCCCTTATATCATTGAATGACCATCTCCTTGCCTGAAAGATTATGCTCAGTTTCACTGGATAGCTGATCCTTGGTTGTAACCCACCCTCTTTCACCTGTGAAATATCATATTCCAGTCCCTCCAATCTTTCAATGTAGAAGCTGCCAGATCCTGTGCAATCCTCTCTGTAGTTCTTCTAGTAGTGAAGTGTCTCTTTCTGGCTGCTTGTAGTATTTTCTCCTTTGCCTGATAGTTCTGGAATTTGGCTACAGCCAAATTCACAGAGTTTTCCGTTTAGGATCTCTTTCAGGAGCTGTCCAGTGGATTCTTTCAATATCTATTTTACCCTCTGGTTCTAGGATCTCAGGGTAGTTTTCCTTGATGAACTCTTCTCCAGGCTCATTTTTTCATCATGATTTTCTGATAGACCAATAATTCTTAGATTACCTCTCCTGGATCTGTTTTCCAGGTCAACTATTTTTCCATTGAGATATTTTACCTCTTTTTCTAATTTTTCATTCTTGATCTTTTATTTGATTGATTCTTGGTGCCTCATAGAGTCATTAGCTTCAATTTGGTTGATTCTAATTTTTAGCAAATTATTTTCATCAGTTTTTGAAGCTCCTTTTCCATATGTTCAGATTTCATTTTTAGGGATTTGTTTTCTCCAGTTAGATTTTGAGCCTCTTTTTCCATTTCACACATTTGTCTTTTTAAGGAGCTGCTTTCTTCATTGAAATGTTTTTTTTTCTATTTTCACAATTTTGATTTTAAAAGAATTAGTCAATTTATCTTCTACCTTTCTAATTTGGTTTTTAAAGTTCTTCTTGAGCTCTTCTAAGAATGCTTTCTGGGCTTGAGACCAATTCATATTTCCTGTTGACCCTTCAGATGTCGGTGTGGAGTCAATGCTATCTCCTTCTGAATTTTGTTCCTCCCACTCACAATATAATAGGATTCCAGAGTCTTTGTCTTTGCAATCTGTCTTTTACCCATTTTGAGGCAGGGCCTTAGCCACACCCTTCCTCTAGGACTCCCAAGCCTTCACTATTTTAAAATTTTGCTCTGTGGAAAATTTGTGTTTTCAGGGTCAAAGGGAGTGGGATTGGAGCAGCTGGGGTTCACTCTGCCATCCTGGTCCCTCGAAGTTCAGGTAGATGCTTTTTAAATTTCCAGGCTATAGGTTTAGTCCCATGAGTAGCTGCTGCCACTGCCACAGCCCTGCATTTGTCTCTTACCCAGCTCTGGTGGGTCCCAGTCCTGTGGTGATAGGCAAGGGAATGGCCCTTGCAATTGGTGGATCAACTTGCTGCCTTCTGTGCACTTCGACATCCACCTCCATGCTCTTTAATGCTTATTTATGCATGCCATCAGGTATTTTTCTCTTTACACAGTCTGGGATAATACAGGCAGACATCCCAGCAAGATGTGGAAGAAAAAAATGCTAAACTTAAAGTCAGAAGTTGGAAGGGGAGGGGCAGAGCCAAGATGGTATGGTGCCAATGTGATATTTACAGCATCTACAATCAGGATAAAGACTGTGACTATAAATATTAATATTTACACATGGAGCTTGATCACAAAATATAACAAACTCTCCATATAGAGGACAGAACCAAAACATTTATTTAAACACCAGAAAACCAAATCCCAACACCAGGAAACCTAATCCATCAAAGCAACATAAAAGTTAATGCACCATAATGTAGCAGAGAGCCATGCCATCCTTTAGCCTTCCCACAAACCAATACAAAATTAATATTTACTCACAAACCTCTCTATCTCCTTGCCTGAGCTCCTCTCTCTCCCATATCTCTCTAGCTCTGATTCCTAGCTTCCTATTGCTCTGCTCTACCCTTTAGCAAACTCCTTCTACCACAGGCTCCATGTGACTACATTCAGCCTATTAGGGGGCAGAGTTTATCTTCAAGCAGGGAAGGTCTTCTGATTCCCCTTTAGATCTATTAAGGGGCAGGGAAGATCTTCAAATTCCCATTCCCATTACAGATGGCATAGTAAAAGCAGGGACTTGCTTGAGATCTTCCCCAAACTTCCAAGTACCTGTAAAAAAATTACTCTAAGCAAATTCTAGGGCTTCAGAACCCACAAAAGACAGAGTGAAACAAATCTCCAGCCCAAGACAGCCTGGAAAGTCAACAGGAGGGGGGCTATTGCACAGACTGGGAGCAGAGTGTATGGTGCAGTCCATGCCAGTACAGGCAGGGCCAGAGTAAGCATCAAGGAACTGGATCACTAGCAGCTGTGGTGGTTTCCAGATTTCTCAATCCACAACCACCAAAGACAGCATAGAAGAAAGTCAGTGAGAAAACTCTGTGGGACTTGGGTGAAAGAGGGGCCCATCTGGCTGAAGTCTGGCCCCAGCCCTGGAGCAGTGGAGGTGGTGCTGGTAGTGGTGGTGGTGGTGGTGGCAACAGCAGTAGCAGCTGTTGCTTCTAGAACTCTGGGCCCACAGACAGTAGAGAATTGTGCAGCTGATACAAAATCACTAAAGTCTGGGACAGTAGACCCACCCCCACTCCCACTGGAAGCAGAGTCTTACTTTGAAAAAACAATTAGAAAGTCAAGTATTTGACTGAGAAAACAGCACCAAAAAATCTCAGACTTTGGTGACAAAAAAGATCAAAACATACAACCAGAAAAAGACAACAAAGTCAAAGCTCCTACATCTAAAGCTTCCAAGAAAAATATGAATTGGTCACAGGTCATAGAAGAGCTCAAAAAGGATTCTGAAAATCAAGTACAAGAAGTAGAGGAAAAACTGGGCATAGAGATGAGAGTGATGCAAGAAAATAATGAAAAATGAGTCAAAAACTTGCTAAAGGAGACCAAAAAAAAAAATTTGAAAAAAATAACATCTCAAAAAACAGAATGACCCAAATGGCAAAAGAGGTCCAAAAAGCCAACTAGGAGAAATGAATGCCTGAAAAAGCAGAATTGGCCATGTGGGAAAGGAGGTCCAAAAGCTTACTAAGGAAAATAATTCCTTCAGAATTAGAGTGGAGCAAATGGAAGCTAATGACTTTATGAGAAATCAAGAAACTATAAAACAGGGGGCGGCTAAGTGGTACAGTGAATAGAGCACTGGCCCTGGAGTCAAGAGGACCTGAGTTCAAATCTGGCCTCAGACACTTAACACATAACTAGCAGTGTGACCGTAGGCAAATCATTTAACCCTTAAAGTCTTACCTTCCCCCCTCCAAAAAGCAAAAAAATAAAAATAAAAATAAATTACAAAACAGACCCAAAAGAATGCGAAAATAGAAGACAATGTGAAATATCTCATTGGAAAAACTGCTGACCTGGAAAATAGATCCAGGAGAGGTAATTTTAAAATTATTGGACTATCTGAAAGCCATCATCAAAAAAAGAGCCTAGACATCATCTTTCAAGAAATTATCAAGGAAAACTGCCCTGATACTCTAGAACCAGAGGGGAAAACAGAAGTTAAAAGAATCCACCTATTGCCTCCTGAAAGAGATCCCAAAAGGAAAACTCCTAGGAATATTATAGCCAAATTCCAGAGTTCCCAAGTCAAGGAGAAAATGTTGCAAACATCCAGAAAGAAACAATTCAAGTATTGTGGAAATACAATCAGGATAACACAAGATCTAGCAGCTTCTACATTAAGGGATCAAAGGGCTTAGAATATGATATTCCAGAGGCCAGAGAAACAAGGATTAAAACCAAGAACCACCTACCCAGCAAAACTGAGTATAATCCTGCAGGGGAAAAAATGGACATTCAATGAAATAGAGGACTTTCAAGCATTCTTGCTGAAAAGACCAAAGCTGAACAGAAAATTTGACTTTCAAATACAAGAATCAAGAGAAGCATGAAAAGGTAAACAGGAAAAAGAAATCATAAGGGACTTACTAAAGTTGAACTGCTTATATTCCTATATAGAAAGATGATATTTGTAACTCATGAGAGCTTTCTCAATATTACTGTAGTTAAATGAAAAAGAAAGATAGAGGGCACAGGGTGAGCTGAAGATGAAGGAATAATATTTTTAAAAATTTAATTAAGGATGAGAGAGGAATCTATTTGGAGAAGGAAAAAGGAGAACGGGGAAAATTATCTTACATAAAAGAAGAAAGAAAACGGTTTCACAATGGAAAAGAGGGAGGAGGTGGGAGGGAATGGACAAACCTTACTTTCATCAGATTTGGCTTAAAGAGAGAATATCATACACACTCAACTGGTTATCCTACCCTACAGGAAAGTAAGGGGGAATGGGATGAGGGAGGGAATGATAGAAGGAAGGGCAGATGGGGGGGGTGTCAAAAGCAAACACTTTTGAAAAGGGAAAAAGGGTCACAAAAAGGGAAAATAGGTCAAAGGAGAAATTAGAATGGAGGGGCAGGATAGGATGGAGGGAAATATAGTTAAGTTTTTCACAGTATAACTACTATGGAAGTGTTTTGCATAACCACACATGTATAACCTATGTTGAATTGCTAGTCTTTTCAATGAGGGTGGATAGGGAGGTAAGAAGGGAATGTGGAAGTTTTAAAAACAAATGTTTAAAAATGATTTTACATGCAACTTGGAAATAAGATATATAGGCAATGGGGTATAGAAATCTATCTTGCCTTACAAGAAAGTAAGGAGGAAGGAGATAAGAGAGAAGGGGTGATAGAAGGGAGGGCAGACTGGGGGAAGAGGTCATCAGAATGCAGGCAATCTTGCCAGGAGGGAAGAGATGGGGAGAAAATTTGGAACTCAAAATCTTGTGGAAATGAATGCTGAAAACTAAAAATAAATAAATTTAATAAAAATAGGGAGTGTTGCAAAAAAAAAAGTTGCAATTTGAAGTCCTTAATTCTTACTAGCTATGTGACCCTGAGCAAATCATTTATCTTCTTTGCTAAGCCTCAGTTTTATCATCTGTAAAATGGAGATGTTAATAATTACACTATATATGTCAGAGGTTGATTTGAGAAAAGTACTTTGTAAACCTTAAGTGGGACCTGTGATTTTTCTTCTTGTTTTCCCCCAGGACAGTTGGTGGTCAAACATTTACCAACACTCCCCTAACTCGGAGACTCCTGTCATGTCTGTAAGCTTCCTGAGGGCAAGGTTTGTCTCATTTCCCCTCTTCTTCCCCCAACAAGTTTTTCTTACCTCCCTAACAGTCTTATTGCCCACAGGAGTCGCCTCAGGGAATAGAATAGATCTGGTCTAAAAGTGGGGCGGGGGTTCCACACTTCACCTCGCTCATTGGTTCAGACCAGGTCCAGCTGCTCCAATAAGAATCACAATCGGAGCTCCCCCTTCGGTCTCTAGGCAGAATAACCTGACTGTGAATGAATAGGAGAAAACCGGAAATCCAGCCCCGACGGGAAGCAGTTTGGAGGAGCTAGCTGAGCCCACAGAGAAGATTCCCCCCCCTTGCACCGTCTCTCCTCTTCATGCATGCATCTCTCTCTCTCTCTCTCTCTCTCTCTCTCTCTCTCTCTTTCTCTCTTTTTGTTTCTCTCTTTCTCTCTCTCTCTCTCACACACACACACACACACACACACACACCCCTCCTCTTCTCCCTCCTTCCCTCTCTCCTTCCTTCCATCCCTTGAAGAGATGTCTTGGGTATTGCTGAGAAGCTAGGAGACTTCCTCTCCCGCAGGGCGGAGACCGAGACCCGGGGTAGGTGGAGGGGCTCTGGAGGGACCCTGGGCCACTGACCTGGGACCAGTACCTGTAGCCTGAGAGAGGGGAGGGGCGGGGAGAAGGAGAAAGGCGGAGACTTGAGGGACAGTAGATTCTGCTGCTCTCTTCCTTCCTCTTCTGCTGCTGCTGTGCATACATCCCTCTGGTCTCGAGCTTCCTCTAGCATCCTCCCAGGCCCTCCTTGCTACCAGATGAGCTGGAGCCCAGGGGCTGATCACGTGGGTCTCGTTCCTAAGACCATGTGCTTTGAGGAAACAGAAACAGGAGAGAAAAATATAAGGGGAAATTTTAAGAGAGAAGGTAAGAAAAAGAACTCCCTCTAGGTTGTCAAGAGAGACCTGGTGTCTAGTCCAGGCTTTGCCAGATCTATGATCATGGGCAATTCCGTTCACCGGACGTCACTTTCCTCATTTGTAAAATGGGGGCTTTGGATTAGACTCAATTAAACAGGCAAGGCATTATATTCTACACTAGGAATACAAAGATTTTTAAAAGTGACAGTCTCTGCGTTAAAGGAGCTTACAGTCAACTTAAGGGGGGAGGGGAGTGGGAGAGGCACAATTTGCATGTGCCTAAGTACAGATAGACTGAAATGGAAACAATAAAAGCATCAAGACAAAGTTTTCTAGGAAAAATTGAGCTGGGAGAGAACCCTGAGGGAACTCTGCAGTACAGAATGGAGAAAGACTCGTCTGCTTTTGGAAATAAATAGTAGTAGGAGTCACTGATTGTTATTAAGTTTGCTATAGTCAGGAAGTTGACTAGAGGTAGTTTATACCACCTTCAGGTGGGGGGGGGGCTTGGGGAAAGAATGTTGCATGTTCAAGGAGGTCACAAGTTTAAAGGCAGGATCCTTTTAGCATTGCTATGACATTTGGGAGGGAGGGAGACTGGAGTAAATGCCCTGGGTTAGGAGTGGTAGAAGGGACCAAGTTCAACTCAGAATTAGAGTTGCCAGTTAACAAGTATGTATTAAGTACTTAACTTTGTGCCAGGCACTGTGCTAGCTGCTGGGAATATAAAAGTAAAGAATGTAACCACCCATACTCTCAAGTTTATATTCTTTTAGGTTTCCTAACATTACATAGATACCAGTACAACATTTGGGCTGAACAGCTGCTCTTGGTCTTGCTACAAGTCTAGCCCACCTTCTTTTCCAGTAGGACATCTCTGATATTTTTTTGCACATCTTGAGCACAATTCTTTGTCAGTAGTATGCTGTGATCTATTCATGCCCACCATATATCTCTCAGTTGCCCTTTGAATGGATATGTGGTTTTGATCTTTCAGAGATTATGCTGATTATGCAGTGATTCAAACACTTAGCATCACTGGGAAGAATACTGATGTAAAAAGCTGTGTTGCAGTTTCAGAAATCACTATGTGATTTCCCAAATGTAATCCACCCCCTTTCTTTTCTTATTCAGTTCTAGGCTACTTCATTATCCATCTATGGTGTTTGGTCAAGATCTATGTACTAATGGACCAATTCTATAAGCTGTGCATTCAGCTACATACAGGGGTTGGCAATGGCAGCACACTGCCTGGTTTTTGTACAGCCTTGCAGGCTAAGAATGGTTTTTACATTTTTAAATAAAGCTTTATTGTATTTTAAAATATACAAACCATTCTTAGCTCACAGGCCATACAAAAACAGGCATGCCCTGGATTTGACTCACATGGTTTTGCTAACTCCTACCATAGTGTATAAAATAGGTATTCTTCATTCACTTAGTTTTCTCAATGTATCTAGTTAAATCTAACTCTTCTGAATAATTAGGGATCCCATTTAAGTAACTGGGAGTTGATGCAATCAGCACTGTTATCTGTAAACAAAAGTATCTGGAAGACCTCAATATTTATAAAGAATCTATTATCTTCCCTTAGGCTTCTGCACTGGACATCCTTCATGACAGTGGTACATACCTTTGGCAAGTTATGTGTCTCCCTGTTTTATTCCTTGCTTAATATTAAGTATTAGAGAATTATTGAACAATGTTACCAGTTTAGTTGAATCTTTCAAGGAGTTTTGTATGATTTTAACATATGCATGGAGGACACTTTGTTGAAGGAAAGCCTTTAAAGTGGCATTTTGATTTACCAAATCAAAAGCTTTTTTGCAATCAACAAACAGTAAACAAATGTACTCTCTGTAGGTTTCACTTAGTGGTATGACTATAAAGAAGTGATCTGCTATAGAATACCATTTGTAAGAGCCTACCTGTTCCTTTCTAGTACATTTAAGGATAACCTTGATATGTTTGTTACTTATTCTCATTTCATAGATAAGAAAAAGCAGGTATTATCAGTGTTTTCTTGATTACCATGTCCATTCCTTCAAGTGTTTAGTGTCTTCATCTTTTTCAGACATTTCAAGGATTAACCTGTCAAACCCTACCCCTCAAATTGTGTCACCTTTAGCACGGACCCCCTTTCTGTATATTTAGTCTAGTCTAACTGCTCTTCCTATACGTATTTTCTTTAATGTCATTTCTGTATCTTTTTGTAGCATGTTGGAGATTATAATGTTTGAATCCAAATGTGGAATAGTTTGTCATAGGAATCTTGACAGATCTTTTCCCATTTTTTGTCTGTTTTCCTCTTTTTAAAAAGTTTCATTCTTAAGTATTCTTAAGATGATCTTGGTTTAAATTAGGTCCCTCACCAAACTTTCTGTAAATTTGTTTTTCCCTTTAACTGCTTCTTACTATTCTGAGATGATGCATCTTATAACCTTCCCATATCCAATAAAATTTCATAAATGAATTTATTATTTAAACTGGTGTTGACTTTGGCTGCTTGCCGAAGTGGTCTTTATAAGCCTCCCTAGGTAAAAATGAAGTCCATCTGCTCCTCATTTCTTATAGCACAACAGTATTCCATTACATTCATATACCACAACTTGTTTAGCCATTCCCCAATTGATGGGCATCCCCTTAATTTCCACTTTTTTGCCACCACAAAGAGAGCTGCAATAAATATTTTTGTACATATGGGTCTTCCTCCCACTTCTATGATATCTTTAGGATACGACCCTAAAAGTAGTATTACTGGGTCAAAGGGTATGCAGTTATTTAGAGCCCTTTGGGCATAGTTCCAGATTGTTCTCCAGAATGGTTGAATCAGTGCACAATTCCATCAACATACGCATTAGTGTTCCAATTTTTCCACATCCTCTCCAGCATTTGTCATTTTCCTGTTTTGTCATCTTAGCCAGTCTGAATAGTGAGATGTGGTACCCCAAAGTTATTTTGATTTGCATTTCTT
>JAQQSW010023115.1:0-10334 GCA_028646575.1 Pseudocheirus occidentalis
TTTTTACAGGTTGGGCACAATTGCTCAGACAGCTGCCAGGAGAATGCGTGTGATGAGAATGGAATAGGGTTAGCTGAGGAGTCTTCAAATGTAGAAGCTATCCCCATACGAAGAAGAAGACAGGAGAACCGCCAGGGCCATAGTCCAGGGAGATAATTGAGGATTTCACTCAACAGATTACTGATATATTGAGTAGATTCACTTAAAGAATGGGAGAGTCTTTAGTGTCTTGGATGGTGAGAATCACTGATGAAGGTGCCGGAGGAATAATAGTGGATGGTGTGGATTCCTTAAAATTCATAAGCATCAGTCAGAATTCTTTTGTACACCAAACTTTTAGAGATCACCATATGTGAGGAGGATGGAACTAATCTATTAGCTTTTGCTGCAGAGGGATGCAAAAAGCAATATTCTACTGACTCTACATGACCAGGTGGAGACAGACCCTGGTACTCACTTAGAGACTGTGTGACAAAGCTGAAGGAGGAGGCAATGAAAACTGCTATCATGCTTGGAGATGCAAATACATATCATGATACCTGCCTAGGTGTTCCTCATAGGAATATCATAGTGAAGACAACTCCTCCTGCTTACAAGCACCTAATTCTGTCTCTATTAATTGAGGAAGTAGGGCACCCTCTTTCAGAGGTGTTGGATAAGATTTCACAATTAAATGACTTAGGGGAATGAGGAAAAGATCAATTTCCTCAAGAGAGGACTAAATAGTCAGAGGTTTCAAAGACAAAGTGGGTTGACAAGAAGGGAACTATTTATTGCTCTACTGAGAGCAAGGGTGGGTTTCAGAAGAATAGATGGTATTCCAACTGAAGAGCTTCATAAGATGCACTAAGAAAAGGTACTTAACATTAGAATGGATAGGGAAGCAAGAACCACCCCTGCAGCTACTCT
The DNA here is from genome assembly GCA_028646575.1 of Pseudocheirus occidentalis. Lineage (NCBI taxonomy): Eukaryota > Metazoa > Chordata > Mammalia > Diprotodontia > Pseudocheiridae > Pseudocheirus > Pseudocheirus occidentalis. Next base: position 910 of record JAQQSW010023115.1, read on the forward strand.
TGAATATCCAAGTTTGCCCCACCTTCAAGGAGAATAGGAAATAGGTCAAGCCCTAGCCCACACTAAAGAAATATACCAGGGACATTGCACATCTCATGTTGGTTTAACAATTTATTGGAAGAATGGATCGACTGTTGTAACTAGGGCATTGCTAGATTCAGGGGCTGAGGCCACACTTATCTATGGAAAACCTGATAAGTTTAAACATGGAACTCCTGTTACCATCACAGGACTGGGAGGAGCTGAACTATCATTTATTTTGAAATGTTTTATTCTATTTAAAATATTAAAAACATACTTAGCTCACCAAGCACAATTTTAAAGCATACCTGTCACAGGATTTTTGTCTGTCTTCATTACAGAATTAGATTGACACCCAGTGAATGTAATCAGTTTCTATATAATCAACCATAAACAATGGGAATGATCCTAAACGAACTATGTTGTGTTTCACTCATCCTATTGATAACACAAGGCCACATCGAAGAGGAAAATAGAGGCAATTAGGTGCTTGGAAAATTCATGGCCCCAAACCTATTTTTATTTGAAATACTTATATAATTAGAGCAAAAAGGGAATTTTCTTTGTTTGGAATTATCTGGATGATTGTAGACACATTCTTTGTAATAAGACTAAAAGTAATTACCTTTTCATAGCATAAGATGTTAAAATTCGAAGGTCCTCAGTGATCACCCAGTCCAACCTGCAGACATAGTTATACTTAAACCACCCACAAAGTTTATCACCAATCCTTCTATGTCTGTCCCCTCAGGGTATTTCCTCTGATGATATAGATCTTGACCCATTCATACCTACATAATCTGTCCCTGTCCTCCTATAAATTAAGCATGAAAGAGACATCCAGGATTTAGGAGGCTTCCTTCACATTTATAAGGATGGCGGAGGAGCAAAAGTTCTATTAATTAATTATTACTCAATCTCAACATGTGTGTAACTGGCATACATCTTCCAGTCACTGCTCTTATCTGCTATGTTATTTCTCCTATGTGATTCTTCACTAGATATGGACTTTCACCTACTCATGCCCATCATGAGTCTTTCCATTGATTTTTAGGTGATCCAAGACTTTAACTCTTTAGAATCTGTAGTATTCTGAGCTTTGCAGCTGTGTAGTATTAGCCACCCAAAGTATACTGGCATATTAAAAATATAGGTCATTGTTTAAGAATTATTAGGGCATGTAAAAGAATTACTTGAGGACTACAGTATCATGTAGCCAACAAAATGAAGAACCCAAAATTTTCTCCTTGGAGATTTCTATGCAGAGCAGTAGGTAGATTGCAGGACCAGGAAGACCTTAGTTCGAATCCAACTTCAGACAGTTACTGGCTATTGACCCAGGGCAGGTCATTTAACCTCTATTTGCCTTAATTTCCTTATCTGTAAATAGAGATAATAATAGAAACTGTCTCTCATGTTTATCCTAAGGATCAAATGAGATATTTGTAAAACACATAGCACAGTGCCCGGCATGTATTAGGCACTTAATAAATGTGTGTGTCCTTCCTCCCCTTCCTTCCACTCCTCACTAACATTCATTCCTCATTCACTCTCAACTTTCCATACCCAACACAATAAGAGTAAATATGCTCCAGAAGTAGAAAAATTAGAAATGAATACACATGATGAGGGTAAGAAACACAATATGGTAATGGACTTATGAATTAATGGTAGAGAATGCTAATTCATAATTAATTCACACAGAACCCTTTTCCCCTGCAGTCTCTGTGGTCTGACAGGGCTCTCAAACAGCTGTTTCTGAAATGAATCCTATATCAGCAACTACTTATTTCACATATATATTTTCCTTCAACTGTTCTATTAGTGACACAACTTTTAAGAATCAAAAGTATAATCTTTCTCTGTAGGGATGTAAATAGTGTAACTATTGAATCTCTTACTTTTCTTTTCCCTTTTAACCCATTTATGCTCTTCTTTGATCTTAATATTAGAGGTCAAATTTGGTTTAGTTCTGGCATTCTTCTTAAGAAAGCTTCAAACCCCTCTATTTTGCTGAATAACCATTCCCCCCCCCCTTGTTGTATTATATGTGTGTGTGTATATATATAATTGATTTTATTTTTGCATGTGATGGTATTTTGTGCTCAACAAGAATAGTACCTTCTGATCCTGTTCCTTGAGATACTAGTCAGAAATCTTCTGTGCAGCCTATAAGTTACTGACCTCTCTCATTTCTTATTCCTGATCCATTTTTCCAACATATTTCTCTCTATACTTAACCATTCCCAGCATTGTACTGAATTCATCAAGTATCACAGTATATGTTGTTTTAGTTTGTAAAGTCTTACAGAATTCTTAATAAAATTGTTCTGCTTATTAATTCTGTACAAAAGATATTGGAAAATAGGCTACAATTATTTTCATGGGAGTCTTTTTAAAGCAAATATTTATTAAGAGCACATCAGCAAAAGATGACCAAATGTGTCATCAAATGACATTTATGGCCTTTTAGCATACAATTGAATCAACTACATAATTTTTTTCTTTCTCTCAGTGAGAAGAGTCTTTAAAACTACCTTCCATTGGCCTGCAACTTCCTTTTTAGTTTCTGGTTGTATTTGTATTAAAAATGTTAAAATTAATATGATTCAATTATATTTGTTTCTTGATCTTTGGACAAATCTTTCAATTAGATGTCAATAGCAAAGTTAATTTCTATAGTTGTTCTAAAAAACCATGTGATTCTTACAACCCTCTACCTCTGTTTCCACCACTCCATCATTGGGTCCACAGAAACAGAAAAGGGTTCTGTAGGACTGAGGGCCATTTTTGTATCATTCCTTGTTTCATAGGTTGCCATCACAAAAAAAAATCATTCTTACAGCTGTTCCTCTAAAAATAAAAAAATAAAAAACAGCTGTCTGTTCCAACGGTGATTAGGAAATCTTTTCTAACATTGGAGAAAATGAACTAGCCAATGCTTTTCTGGAATAAACTTAAATAAAGAAGATCACCTTTATTCAATAATAAAGCATTAGGATAGGACTTTGTGGAGAAAAAGGATAACTTATCCATCCTTAAGCACTATATTTAGACACACAAAGTAAAGGGGAGTTCTGTGAAAATTATCTAGATAGTTTGAGAAGAAGAAAAAAACATTTTCTCAAGTTATCTGCTTTATATACATTTAAGTGGGGGCTATTTGTTACTTTTGGAAAGATGAAACTTTTAGTTATCTAATTCACATAACTTTTAGAAATAATCTCTAGAGAAAGGGTTTTTTGGTTTTATTTTTTATAAATTGCTTGTTGAAGCATTCCTAATGCATTGGGAGCCCTAGAATAAAGTCCTTACACACACACACATACACACACACACACATCCCAAACACACAACACACACATTTGTTTCTATCATTCAAATGTGAATCAATAATCAGTTTATTTTCTTAGAAAGAGGAAGAATGAAAAGAAGTCAGAAAATTTGGTTTTCTAGACTTGGCCTCTCCCCATTCCTACTCCAAACAGACTATTTTTTTTCTTTTCTAAACCTTACTGAAAGGGAACAGAAAGGAAAGGGAATGTAAGGGAATAAGCATTTAAATAGTGGCTACTGCCTACCAAGTACTGTACTAAGCACTTTTACAAAGCTCTCATTTGATACTCACAACTTCTTGAGGTAGGTACTAGCATTATCTCTTATACACCTACTATTATGACAACGATGGTGATAACAATGGCAATTACAACTATTGCTTTGGTTCCTCCTCCTTCTCCTCTTCCTCCTGCTGCTGCTGATCCTACTATCCCTTAATTTAATTTACTATTACATGTTTACCAGGCATTTCTAGGAGCTTTTATTATTTAGTATCACACAATCAAGCAATTTCCTCACCTTCCTAGAAATCCAAGCAACAAAACTAAGTGCTTAATTGAAAGTCTGATGCAATGATGTACCCATGCTAGTGAGCTACTTTTTACAGGACACATGGACTTATTCCTATTCATATAATGACCTGAAGACCAACACCCTTAAGGATCTATTGATATTTCTAGCTGTATCCCTTCTCTGTCGGTGTTTTGAAAGTATCACTTGTACCTCCAAAGAACTTTTACAAATTGAGAAGGCAGGACTGTTGAGTAAAAAGGGAAGTTGCCTTAAAGTCCTTCTCCTGTTGTTCTGGCCTCCCTCTTTAGGCACCCAGTCTTTGGGTGTCTCCATTTAAGTCAACTAGCCTCTCCTAAATAAAGCCCTATTGTTCTGTATTCAATGACTGATCTAATTCTTCAGAGACTTGCTTTAAGTCTCAGGATACTATCTTTTTTTAATCAGAATTAAACAACAACCAAGGAAATTCTATACATAATACAAAAAGGAATTTTTTCCTAAAAATTCTAGATAATGAGGCAAAAGCATTTTACCCCAATTATCTGGATAATTGCTTATTTTCTGTTTCACTTTGCTAGTTTAGACTTGTCCTAACTGAACAAAAGGAAAAGTAAAAAAGAAAGAATTTTGAGCTAAGAAACAAGATTTAAGAGATTTAAAAATGTTATTAGCTGAAATACTGTAATCCCCAAAGACCTAAATGTCTTCAGAAGCTGCACTTTTTACTATTTTCTACCACACAAATCTAATATCATTTTATTTTATCAGCTGCTTAAAAATAATAATAATAATATTCCCTTAACTTTTAAATGTCAAATATGTCTTAAAGATGATCATCATAAAGCCGAGCAAACACTTGTCAATTACTTAGCAAATTTTATAGATTTGATGATTGGGGCAATGACTAGATCCATAATTTCATGTATAGGGCAAATTAGAAAACTCTCTAACCATCCAGATAGCACCTTCTCAGAATCTTACAGTCTTAAGAGAGTTGCTAGAATACTGAGATGCTAAATGCTTTGCCAGAGTCACATAATATGTGTAAGAGGTGTGACACCTTGATAGCTGTCTTGAAGAATTCAAAACAAAATAATTCATTAGAATCATAAATGTTGTACTATAAGAGATTTTAGAGATCTTGTTCAGTAAATTCTAACATTTTTTGGCATAGGGACCCTCCCTTATGATTATAGTCATAGGTACATATATATTCATTCATTCATTCTAAAAACAAAAGATCACAAAAAGCTACTATGAATTCTGTGAGGTCTTTAAGCAAATTTGTATTTCATTAATCACAAAAACCTCTCCACATGTATGATGAAGAATAGCTATATACTTAAAACTTGCTGCGACAGAGCAACACCTTGCGGTCCTTGGCACATAGGATACCTGCTTTGTTTGATTTTGTTTTGTTTTGCCTTCAAAGACTTAATTCAAAGACTAAATCTTGCCATCAAGAATTAATTGACCCTGGGAAATAAAGTTAAAAACTTCTTCGTGGTCAAAGTATACAAGTCAAGCTAGGGAGGAATCTAGAGTTCCTGCCTCATATATTACAGGTGAGTGGGTTACAGACTAAGGTAAAAGTAGAGGATGAGAACTATTCCTCCCAAATTAACTCAATGGATGTATCTTTGCTGAAGATTGTATCCTTTCCCTGTTACAATTAAGTAATTTTTCTTTTATTAACTGCAAGTGTCTCTTTTCACTTTAATTCTGCACCTGAACCACGAGAACAGCCTGAGTCAAGAATGACTTACAACATATATTATTTATTCAACTAACAGAAGATATGTTTTCTTGACTATTAATTATCCTGTGATATTCTGCATATTTTGGTGCTGCTAACTGAAATTTAAAATAGTACTGGGCTTACATATTGATTAATAGAATATTTGTAAAAGGTACCACAGTCCCATGAAGCACAGGTTGGAAACCATTGAATAAAGTAATCACCTTATTTCACAAATAAAGAAACTAAGGAAAGCCCAGAGAAAAGCACAAATATTTTGTACTTAAAGTTTCACAGGTGTCAAGATTTAGAGCCAGGATTTTAACCAAGTCTTTCTGATTTCAGCCTCCGTGTTGATTCTGTTAAGTCACCATACTTAGGTCATCATTTAGCCACTTCCAGAATTCACAGTTGTGATACATCTCTATTTCATTATGCAGTATGTGATTCTAATTATGCAGAAAGAATATTTTGACTTAGGTTATATAGTAGGGTGTTTTCCCTCAAATTAAAAAACAACTTATAATATAGAAATCAAATCATTTGAATGTGCAGCTCACTACACTTATTGAATAGATAGTATGATATAGTGGGGAGATCAGTGGATTAGTATGGTAGGAGCTTTGTCCCAATCCCAGTTATTTGGAAAGTCACTTACCTTTTCTGGACCTCCTTTTTAACCATAAAAGTCAAGGGCTTAAAATATTCAATTATCTCACAGTCCCTATGTATCATATATCCTAACTAGGTTTTACACGGTTTATTGCCAAAGTTTGTTTTGATATGCTAAATAATATTTACATGGATCAGTTCTAAGGGAGTTTAGAAGTTGTTGATTCCCAGAAAACACATTTGGGATTAAGTTAATCTACAATTCAAAAAAGTATTCAACTCCACATTATTTATTAATGGTCTACTATTAGAAAGGCCGAGAGACAGCATGACAATATTACCTGACAGCAACAGGAAATTAAATAGAGTGGTAGAAATGGAAAATAGATTGCAATGATATAAGTAAGAAGTGGGTAAGAGGAATGTAATGCCAAGCAAAGGCAACTTTCAAGGTTCAGATTACCAACATAGCAAACACCATTTATTCAGCAAAATATTCGCAGAACAGAGAAAATCAAAATACAATGTAACTCATTCATTTAGCAAGGAGGTTCTCAATTCAATTGAAAAGTACCAAGGTCCAGGTACTGACCCCTGGATCAGTAGTCAAAGCAGCCCACTCCTGGGCAGTACATTCATTTAGTCTCTTCTCAAATGGAGAATAGTTTCCAATCATAAAAAAGTACATTCATTTAGTCAATAGCAGAGCACAAAAAGGCCAAAGGTTTCCCACCACTGGACACTACTGAATTACAATGCCACTCATTAACACCAAGCATTTTCTCAAAAGGGGCAGGAGAGCACAAAAGGCCATCTACCATTAAGTTACAACAAGTTTAAGATATCATCTCAGCATTGAAAACCCAAGGAAAGGCCCTTCTTTCATCTTGACTCCAGGCAAGCCCTCAGCAATCTCAGTTCCTGGGGAGACAAGGCTCAACAAAGCCATAGCCAGTGTCCTCATCAAGTCACTCTCTCCCTGTAGAACAGTCCCAGAAACCCTGAAAACATTAGCAAGACCCTCTTCCAGGATTTCTGTAAATATAACACAAGAAAATCCTCTTTCAGGGCTTCTGAACCAACAGCTAGGTTCCAGGACCTCTACAACAGCAGCACTGTCCTACACCAGCAGGTGAATATGGAGAAACAACATCAAAACAGAGGGACAAAATACCGGCATCATAGTCATGCCTCCTCAGTTCTTGGCAGCTCTGGGTGGCAGTTCTCAAAAGTCCTGGGCAGCTCCAACAGTCTCTCAGCAATCTTTCTCTTAGCAACTCAGGCTCCACATTAACAGATACTGCTCTCCCAAAGTCCTTCTTCTGGCCTTCTCTGGATTTCAGCCTTTCTTTCAATTCATGGGTCCTCCAAGTTCAGCCCTGTATCTTCATGTCAGCAAGTACATCCCACAAGTGGGATTCACAGGCTCTAGGCTTAACACAGCCCAAAACCCAAGTCAATGAAGTGGCATCTCCAAATTCCATTACCACTACTAGGAAATAAAAACAGTAGGTACAAACCTGACCAATCATGTTTAAAGTAATCCCTTTGACACAAATGAGTAGCTAAGAGAAAATCAATTTACCTCTCGGGGCCTCAGGCAACTTTCTAAGTCTTGTAGTCAATGAGCATTTATTAAGCACCTACTATGTGAGAAACTGTGTTAAGTTCTAGGCAAAAGATAGTCCCTGATCTCAAAGAGTTCACAGTCTAATGGGAGACAAGAGGCAAATAATTACACACAGAAAAGCTATCTACCAACGAAGCTGGAAATAATCAACAGAAGGAAGTATTGTAATTAAGGGAAGGCTTTCTGCACAAAGTGGGATCTTAGGACTTGAAGGAAACAAGGGAAGGAAGGAGGAAGAGATGAAAAAGGAGAGCATTCCAGGCATTGTAAACAGACAATGAAAATTGCCAGAGTCAGGAAATAAGTGTCTTGTTTGAAGAATAGCAAGTAAGCCAGTGTTACATGAGCAAAGAGTACAGTAGTGTATAAGAAGGAAGAAGATTGGAAAGTTGGGAGCAGGCAGTTAATTTAGACTCATTACCAATCTCAAATGATAGAAGGAATTTCTCCACTAGAATTTATTTTCATACCTGAAATCATAGGTTTGGGACTTCTTTCTATCCTGAAAAAAAGGTCAAGGTATTACACTAGGTATTGGTATGAGTCAGTCAATTAACTGACTTATTTATTTTATTTATTAAGTCCTTCTATGCTCCAGGTACTGTGCTGAGGATACAAAGGAAGGTTAAAGACAATCCCTGTTTGTGAGCAACTCACAGTCGAATGGGGAGACAGCATATAAGCAACTATGTAAGGACAAGATATATACATACATATACACACAGATGTACATGTGTATGCATGTATGTATGCATAAACATATACATGTGTGTTTGTATATATGTGTATGTGTGTGCATGCATGTAGTAAACTGGAGATAGGTAACAGAGTAAAGACATTAGCAATAAGAGGGATGGAAAGACTTCTTGCTGGAGATTTTAGTTGAGAATTGAAGCAAACCAAAGAAACTAAGAGGCAGAGAAGAGGGAAAGGAGAACTCTAGGCATGGCGCAGCCAGAAACTCTTCCCTGATTCTAGACATACAGTGACTTATTTAAGGAAAAGAAAGGAGACTGATGTCTTTGGATAATGGACTAAATGGTAGAGAGTGAGGTGAAAGAAGACTGGAAAGTGGGGGTGGGGAATAAGGTGATGATGAGTTTTGAAGGCCAAAGGGTCCTGGAGGTGAGAGAAGCCATTAAAATCTTGTGAGTGGGGGCTAGAGGGATATCTTCAGACCTACACTTTAGAAAAATTTTCTTTGATAGCTTAATAAATGATGGACTGGAGTAGCGAGAGATTTGTGCCAGGCAGACCAACAAACAGGACATTCAAGTAGTTTAAGTATGATATTATAAGGCCCTGTGCAAGAAGAGTGGCAGTGTTAGAGTAGAGAAAGACGAGAATTCAAGGATGTCATGAAGGTAAAAGCAAAATGTTTTTGCAAAAGATTAGATGGGGATGATGGTCTGAGAGAGAGAGAGAGAGAGAGAGAGAGAGAGAGAGAGAGAGAGACAGAGACAGAGACAGAGACAGAGACAGAGACAGAGAGAGACAGAGAGACAGAGAGAGAGAGACAGAGACAGAGACAGACAGACAGACAGAGAGACAGACAGAGACAGACAGAGAGACAGA
>JAQQSW010023116.1:0-10334 GCA_028646575.1 Pseudocheirus occidentalis
TATATATATATGTGTACATAGATAGCACAGGATCAACTTAATAGGAAGGGATGATACTTTAAAAGGTAAAATTCTGAGGTGGGAGAGGATTAGAATGAGAGGAGACAGGGGAGACAGAATGGGGTTAATCATCTCATATAGAAGAGGCAAGGGATAATTGTTACAATGGAGGGGAAGAACAGGAAGGCAAAAGGCAAAGGGTCAACTTTACCCTCATTGAATCTGGCTTAGGGAAGGAATGACATAAATTCTAAACTGGGTATATTGCCACACAGGAGAGTAGGGGAGATGGGGATGAGAGGTGGGATGATGGAGGGGAGGGCAGAGTGGTGGGGAGTATTGCTGGAAGTACACATTTCTATAAAGGGACAGGGACAGGGTAGAGAATAGAACAAGGGTAGGGGTGGGATGGGAAGAAGGGACATATAATCAGTCTCTCACAATACGTCCACTGTGGAGATGTTCTGTGTAATTACATATGTACAGCCTGTATTGAATTGCTTATCCTTCCAGTGGGGGTGGGTGATGAGGGAGGAAGGGAAAGAATCTAGAATTTAAAGTTCTATAATCAATTGTTAAACATATATATGTATAAAGATTATTGTTAGTATTAAGTACATGCAACTGGGAATTAATATCTACAGGCACTGGGGTAGGGAGACCCATCCTGCCCTACCAGAAAGTTAGAAGGGCTATGGGGGAGGACATAGGAGGGAGCAGATTAGGGGAAGAGCTTTACAGTGGGTTCACTGTTTGGGGATGGGGAGTAGGGGAAAGATGGGGAGAAAAATTGTAACTCAAAATCTTGTGGAAATAAGTGATGTAAAGAAGAAAATAATTAAATAAATTCAGAGTGGGAAAAAAAAAGATTCACATTTCTGCTCAAAAAAAGTCAATTGCACAAGGACAAGAAGGAGGAGGCATGGATAGGCAACAGTTTTAGTATAAAAGGATCTGGAGGCTTAAGTGGTCTGCAAGTTCAATGTCTTAGCAGAGTAGGATGGCTGCCAAAAAGACTAACACAACCTTGGACTGCATTAAGGGACACAGCTTTCAGGAGTGAGGAGGTGATGGCCCCTTACACTCTGCCATCTTCAGTCCATATCTGCAATGTTATGTCTAGTACCACCAGTGTCCTTCAACATTTAACAGAGAACCATATGAGAAGGCAGTGAAATACAGTGGAAATTCCTGGACTGAGAGGGAATAAGGTTACCAACATACTCATTTGGTCTCTGCTGCCCACTAGTTTGTGTAACCCTGAATAAGTCTCTTATTTTGGGGGCCTTGAATGACCATCTGTAAAGATGCTACTAGCACCAGAGACAGGGTTATGGTATAGAAAGAAATTAAATTCTGTATGCTAAAAATGCTGTTAATCATAGAACATGTTACTTTTGTAATGATTCCTACTTTTGCAAAAATAAGTTATGTCCCGGGGCAGCTAGGTGGCGCAGTGAATAGAGCACCAGCCCTGGAGTCAGGAGTACCTGAGTTCAAATCCGGCCTCAGACACTTAACACAAAAAGCTAGCCGTGTGACCTTGGGCAAGTCACTTAACCCCAACTGCCCTACAAAAACGCAAAAAAAAAAAAAAAAGAAGTTATCTCCCTTAAGTACACTATGAGTTCCTGACAACGTCTTTGACTTCTATTTCTTTTGTCCCCTTAGAATAATGTAGGACTATGGAAAATGTTGGCATTTAAATATTTGTACAATGTTGAATTCAAAGTCTGCTCTAATAGATCCTGAATGTTTAGCATTAGAGTTTATATATTTTATCTGTTGGAACTATTTCTTAATAAAAACCTCTCAAAACCACTGTGCTTATGGAGAAATAGAAAGGTAGGGGACCAGAGAGAGGATAGGGAACTAAAGATAAATATTCTAGAGATTCAATAAACCACAATTTGTACCTACCTCTTGGTGTAAAGTGTTGGATGGAAAAATCATCAGGGTTGGTCAGATTCTGGAAAATATTTTGCTGACCAATTCTTCCCCTCTGAAATGTCAGGTAGAAAAAACCCTACAGTTGTTCTAATACGAAGTACAGAGCCATATGTGTGCTAAACCTGGCTCTTACTGAGCTCAGTTCCTCGACTCTGGGGGGGCCTATCCAATTTCTGGGCTGGGACTGTATTTTAAAAGTAGTTGGACTTACATTTCTTGCAGTATAATAAGCATCATTTCTTTCCAAAATAGAAGCAATCTTATTTTGGAAAAAAGCTATTATAAAGAAACAGACAGAAGAATTTGTGGAAAACATACTCTGGCCTGACCTCCCTCATAAAAATGATTAGTGGTTTCTCTCATTTCACTAACACTTAATGAGCACCCAATGTGCTATTCTATGGTCAATTTTACTTAAAAGACACAGACAGACAGACAGACACACACATTCTGCATCCTGATATCTTGGAGGGCCTGAAAGGAGGAGGTGGCTCTGGAACTGTGATTTCATTAGTGTAAGAAAACTCCCTCTACCAAGGCAAATCAACAACTGTTCAGGATCTCAGAATCTTAGCGTGGCCAGGGGCAATAAGAAGTCAAACGACTTGACCAGGTTCATAAAGCCTAAGTCAGAGACAGGACTTGAACCCAGTTACTCCCTAGCTGGTTCTCTCCCCACTATACTATGCTGCCTCTTCTACTTAAGTGTTTTTTAAACCAGAAGAATGAAAGTCTGAGTGCCTGTGTCTACCCTCCAATCCTAAGTCTCCTAGGTCATTATTCTTATCCACAACATCAGGAAATACTTCAAAGAGGTCACGCCCCTGGAGCTATGTCAGTCTCATTTGCTCTCTGAGCCTTATGGGAGCTCTGACTCTTGAGTCTGTACAAGCAGATTCATACACCAATAGAATAGCACTCCACTGAGTGACATCCAACTTCCAATCTTCAACATGGATAAAGTACCACTTCCCAGCCCCATGACAATGAAGTCACTAAAACAGCTATGGGAGTATCAGTTAAGAAAGAAGCAGCCCTAGCTTGTGGGTCACTCCTCTGTTCTTGTAACCAGCAGTGACTAAGTAAAAACCAGATGGGCTCTCTCAGAGGACCTGGGAGAGGAACTAGGGAGCATTTTAATCCCCAAATCTAGAAAGCTACTATACCACTGCTACTGCCTTTTCTTAAGTGCATCTGGGATAATCAGGAAAGTATAAGATAGGAGAAAGTAAGCAGAAAATACATCTTTCTTTTACAGAATTCATCGAGTGTCTTCAACGTGGTACTTAAGTACCATCAGCAAATCATAATCATGGACTGCATTAGTGCATTATGGAAAAAAACCCATTATTATATGATAGGGGAAAAAACCCTATAACAACCAATCCTCAATATGACAAACATGTATTTGTCACTTGTAATAGCACTTAATCATTGTGAGCATAGATGGCTTTGTCTATAACAATCCTTGGATAACTTTCCTTCTCTGTTCATGACTTCCACTGTGTACATAATACATCAGAATTATAAGCATTATGCACAGTTCTGACACCAATAACACTTTTGACCCCTAAAAAATTTTAGGGGTCAAATAAAAAGAACCCCCATAGTAAGGTAAAATGCCTGAAAATATTATGTTTCTTTTCAAAGTGTAAAACACCATCACACACACCCATTATTTTCTTTTCACATGGATACAGAATCATAATCTCAGATTAATATATTAACAAACACCTGAAGCTCTGTCTTATAGGTAACCACTTCGTGGTTTCTAGCAGACCTGGAAAAACAGTTCATCAGGAAATATATTTCTTAATAACACAATATCCTATGAGAGTTAGCCTAAAATAGGTGAACTGGTACCAAAATCCAGTCAAATGTGAAACAAAATTTTATAGTGTGTTATAATGCATGGTACCGGTGACAAGTAGCATTTCTCCCAACCATCACTCTGAAAAGAAGAAAGAAGCAGACAGCTGGGGATTACATTGGAGCAACTTCTATTGAGCTGGGGGCAGAAAGCATACTCAATGAATGCCATTAAGAAGAAATGCTAATGTGCTGGGATAGAATACTCTGCCTTTCACTGAACTGTGATAAGAACTAAATTAATGCAAGAGTGACCCCAACTTTAAAATCTAATGAACAAAAACCGAGTCTTTCAAATCAGATGAACTGGTAATCACAAAAAAATGCTTCGCTTATACACATCAAAAGGTGTCTTTAAATGTTGAGTCCCTATTAAAATGGTAGAAAGCAAGATCTAGGAGCACTCCTCTCAAACTCCTCAGTAAAGACTGAAAAACACCAGATAGACCAATGATGAAGAAGCCAAAGAGAAACACCAATATATTCTCCCACTCATCCCAGGACTGAACATGAAGATGGTCAGAAGTTTTGGGGCACTTAGAAAGGAGATGTACCATAGAACTGAAAAGCCAGCACAAGATGAAGTAAACAAGGCCTGAAACCTCCAGGTACTCTTGAGCAGAAAATCCTCAAGGGATGGAAAGTCAGCCCTACCTCTAGCCTTAAGAGTGAAGAATAACCATGACAGAGAAAGAGGGAGGACCTGGCCTCATGACCAAGGACATGGAATGAATCAGACCATATGGCATCGCTTCCATTTTATATCATTTCCTTTATGAATTGATTTGTAAGATTGATTTGTATCTGTAATATGAAATGATTTGTAATATGAACTGTAAGACTGAAGTACAGGAGAAAACACTAAGGAAAGCATAAGATTTCCAGATGTAAATAATATAGAAATGGGGTAAAAAAAGGAATTCAATTTTGGCATATTAAAGATACAGCCCTCATGAGGAAAACAGAAAGTCCATCAATTCAAGAAGATTTTCAGAAGAGAATGGAAGAGAAGATAAATAATCAGGTGACAAAGTTTAGGAAAAACTGGAAAAGGAAGCCACAAAAGAATGTCACTTAAAATCAGAAGTTAGAGGGAGACAGAAGAGGGAAGATTTTTTAATTCATCACTTAGATGGAAGGGGAAAGCAGAGGACCAAGGGGAGAGATAGAAATTCAGTATAGCACTGGATTTACTCTCCCAACCTTCAGCCACTCAGAGCTAACTCTACATGCCCTGAGAAGACAAGTGGCGACTGGATTCTGGGGACCCAATTGCCAATTCATTTGGGGGTATGACTTATAAAGGAAACACACCAAAAAAAAAAAATGATTACTGTGCAACTGCAGTCTAAAACAACAGAGGAAAAAAATCCAGTAAAAGAGTCCCAGGTGAAAAATCTCTCCCCTGGGTCCCCACAAAAGTGAGAGGTCTACTGTTAATTCTTGACAAGTCCAGACATGTATTATATGTTCTGGATACTACCCCAACTGCCACTCGAACTAAGAAGTCAAGTCCCCAGAAACTGGCTATTAGGTCTCTAAGGGTAGCTCTCAGAAGTTGGATGACATTTCTAGTACTATAAATCATAAACTACGAACACCAGTGTTTTCCTCCCATAATTGTCATTTAATATCAACTAGACAGTTGGATTTAGTTTTTAGAAATGAATATTTACTATGGTGGTATAACTGGTACAAAACATTCCCCCTAAAACAATATGACATACTCTCTCACTGGTACATATAAAACAGATTCATCCTGGGAGGTGAAGCAGGCTCAGACTTAGGGAGCATATATGGCAAAGGGGTAACTCACAACTCCTAGAAGGCCTTTCTCTGGGATCCTCAAGATGTTCCCTTAGATGAAGTACAGCATTTCTCTTGAGCTTTGTAGGTCCCTGAATCTGCTTTTCCTCATTTGTGCAGTCTGTCCTTGGCTCCTGATGCAGACACTTCCACCAGTCACCAATGTTCTGGGAACACTGCTGGGTACCAAAGGACTTTTTCAAACTCATACGGTCCTCTTCCGGCAGACAGAGAGCCAATGTAGAAAGGAGACCAAGGCTAAAGTAAAGTTGCTCTCCTCTCCATCAAGTGACTCCTTCTTAAAGGTTTGGCTGGAATATTCTCTACTGACTGGCTGCTCACTGAAATGTCCTGTGTTCTAAGTTAAGACTCCAAGGACATGACTGAGTCCTTCCAAACAGAGTGCCTGGCACACCTGAGGAACTATTTAGGCCTTATTCACACTTGGTGAAAAGTCAAGATATGTTCTTACCTGATAAATGTATCTGAGCATAGCATCTTATCACTTTACTCTTCACAGAAAAATAAATAAAAGACAAATTAACAATTTTAGTCAATTCAAGGTACTTAAGAGAAAACAAGTAAATATAAAGTAAATATAAAGCTTTTATGAACATATGAGTCTCCAAGTATTGCGAGCAAGACGAATCAAAAGGACAAAGTGCAGACTTAAACGGTGACAAAAATCATTACAAAAGAAATAAACAGAGGAAAACAAAAGCTCAAAACTCATAACCTTCAATGTGAAAGGATTAAAGAAGCCAACCAAATGAGGGTAGCAGAACTGATTAAAAGGAAAAAATCTAACCCAAAAAATTGCTGCATATAACAAACATCTAAAAAAAGGAAAAAAAGTAATTTGCATCCTCTTATGGAAAATGCAAATGAGAGGATGGAATAAAATTGACTATTCAACAAGTGATTTCAAAACAGCAAGAGTTAGAATCACATTATCAACAAGTCAAGAGATATAAAAAAGTGAAACTACATAATGTTTTAAAGAGTACCACAGACAGGCAAAAAAGAACTGGAAGCCATCTGTAGATGCCATCTGTTCCCTGAGTCCAAATAGAACAAGTTCAATTCCCCTCCTCAGGACAGACCTGAAAATATCCGAAGTTATCATGTCCCAGAAAAGGCTTCTTTTCTTAAGGTTAAAGATCCCCAAGTTCTTCCAACCAATGCTCAAATGGTATGACCTCATGCTCTTTCGTAAGTTTCCTCCCTGCAGCATCTCCAACTTCACAATGGCCTTTCTAAATGCAACACCAAGAACTCAACTCATTTTAAGGTAATATCATCAGAGTTGACAGAACACAGCAAGACTCTCATTTCCCTGATCTCAGATAATATGCTCCTTTTAACATGGTCTAAGATCAAATTAACTTTTTTAAATGTCATATCGTACTGTTGACTCATACTGGGTTTGCAATCCATTAAAATCTTTGGCATTTTAAAAGATTAGATGCTATCCAGTCACAACTTTACCATATTGTGCTTGTGAGGTTAATTTTTTTTTCAACTCAAGTTAAAACTTTTATTTACATTTATTTGTTCCTATTAAATTTCATTTTATTCTATTTGACCCAATTTTAATAACTTTTAAAATTCCTATTCTGTCACTAAACATGTGAACTATTCCTTATAACTCCATATCATCTACAAATCTGATAAACACAACATCTAGAACTTTATGGATAAAAATGTCAGTTAAGCACATGGCCAACCACATATCCCTGGGGCACTCCACTACTTAATTCCAAAATGATATTCATCCGTTAATGATTTTTCTTTGGGTCTGGTCATTCAACCAGTTAAAAATCCATATAACTGTAGAGCATAATGCTCATATCTCTACATCTTGTCCACAAGAATAACATAAGAGGCTTTTATCAAATACTTTGCTAAAATCTAGGCACTTTATATAGCATTCACCCCTGAGTTACCAATCTAGCAAGTCTATCACAAAAAGAAATAACAGTAGGGGAGACAGCCCAACCTATTTTTTAATGGATCCATGTGAACTCTTCATGATTACCATTTTCCTTAGCACATGATGTGGTCAGATCAACTTGTAGAAAGGGAAGGAAGAAAAATTAAGGGGGTGATTTCAAATAATTCTGAAATGAAGAAAAAGGAAGAAAAGGAAGTTCTTGTTAAATGGTCTCCATTTTCTCAGTAAATCACAAAGCAAAATCCTTAACTGAGAGATAGAGGAGGAAGAGATATGAAAGGCGTGAAGAAGGAAGGGAAAGCCTAGAATTGCTTCTGTGGGGAATAAGGAATTAATTAGGGAGGAATAAAAGGACTGCCTTGTGGTGGTGAAAGCCCAAGCAAAGTCTGATGATATGAATTTATAACGTACCTAACTAAGTCAACATTGGTGACAACCATTTTGATTTTTTTGTTATGGTCTTGCCTAAGATAAGAAAATTTCTCCTCTTAAAAAAATTCACTGGAAACATGGTAGATGATCCTGATCTGATCCCTATTTAATGAAAAAAAAATTCTTCTTAGTAGTAATTCTTTGTTTCTACTATGTTCTTTTGAATTCCTGTGGCAGTTTTTTGAATAAAGTTTATGTTACCACCCTGGTCAAAATACCGTAATAATTTCTAAAAGGAAGTGATACTGGAGGATGCTCACTATCTCCTTATTAATATGTTCTGAGATTATGTCAGGAATTGAAGTCAAGTTCACTGGTTCAGAGTCTGCAAATAATATTTTCTTCCCTTTTTTTGGATAATTTTAGGAGAATGTCTGTCCTCCTGCTAGTGCACTGAGGTATTTGTGCCCCTCTATCTTTGACCTTTTAAAGATCACTAACAGTGACTCAGCAGCACATCTGCCAGCTATTTCAGGACTCTAGGACATAGTTCCTCAAGAGAAAAGAAGTGCTCTATTACATAAGTCCTTCATTTTCTTGGATGTCAAATCCCTAATTAACTATTCTTGTTCACATTCCTCTTTTCCCCAATATACTTTAAAAAAAAATAATGCCCTTTTTGCTCTTCTTAGCTTTCACCCCCAGCTTCAGCTCATTCTGACCTTATACCACCCTGAAACTATTATTAGAGCACTGGGTCATATTTTTGTATACATTCTCCATTTTCTGTATGTATCAGTTTTCACTGACTTCCCTGTACTCTCACATAGATAGTAGATTATTGATTTTTTTCCTCATCAGACTTGTTTCTCTTTGTGTTTTCAGAATTTCATTCTTAAGAGGCTTCCCCATCTCTTCCAGTTTAATTGAAACAAAAGACTTGTTAGTCCAGGGTCTCCTATCTATTCTTTTTCTGATCCATTTAAAATCTGTCCTCCAAAAATCTAGGTTATATGTTCGGCTGTCCCAGACTTTTCTCCCCGTCTCTGTCTCAAATTCTAAAAACAGAAGAGTTAATCTCTCCCACGCTTTGAGTAATTTCTATGCCAGAAATAAGATTATTTATTGGTGAGAAGAGGCAAAATGGTTCCCCTTATTCTTGATTGGCTCCTCTACATTTTAAGGATAAAATGGCCATCAACAGAAACTAGAATATTATTAGCTGTTCTGCTTTTGGAAGAAAAAAAGCACCAGAAGATGCCTGAATAACTGAAATCCCCCATGAATACCATACAATGCCTTTTTTTTTTAACATGCTCTCAAGCACCACCTTCTACATAAAGCCTTTCCTGTTCCCTTATCTATTAGTACCTTCCCTCCAAACTACCCAGCACAGGGGTAGGAAACCTGCAGCCTCAAGGTCACATGGAGTCCTCACATCTGATCCTCTGACTGGACCCAAACTTCACAGATAGAATCCTCTTCATAAAGGGGTTTGTTCAGCAAAACCTGGGACTCTGTCAAAAGCCACAACAAAACACCTAGAACAGCAGTTCTAAACCTGTGGGTCGCAACCCCTTTGGGGTCACAGGGGTCGCCTAAGACCATTTGAAAATACATATTTCTGATGGTCTTAGGAACCGAGACACAGCTCCTCTGTCTCCAGGAGGGTTGCCCACATGCAGATACACCCACATACAAGTATTAAAGGGTCATGGCATTAGGAAGGTTGAGAATCACTGAGCTAGAAGGCTACAAGTGGCCTCAATGCTGCAGGTGCCCCTCCCCTGACCCAGGACTTAACAACTTTGTATGTATTTGTATCTGACTTTACTGAATACACTTTTCTATTTACTTGGTGTTGCCCCTATTAACATGTAAGCTCTGGGGTGGGGGGTGGAGCCAAGATGGCAGCGTAGAAGCAGCAAGGTCCCGCAGCTCCCACACCGCCACCCTAAACACCCATTAAATTATGAGCCCAGATAAAGTCTAGGAGTCTCAGACTCACAAAAATACAGAGAACCCATCTCTCCCTGAAGGCAGCTCGGCAGCAGGGGTTCATCACAGTGGCCAGAGCGGAGACTGAAACAGCCTGAAGCCCAGACCACGCCAGGCCTGGGATGGTGGGAAGGAGCCGGGCTAAGCTGAGTGAATGGGCACCGCAGCCAGCCTGCAGAGGTTCTAGAGCCTCCAGCACCTCCATATCTGCCAAGCTGTGAGGAACGGGACGGGAGAGGCGCACCCACAGTGTAGCAGAGACCCGGCCAGCCCGAAACCACAGCTGCATAGAGCCTCCCAAACCTCAGCATGAGTCTACTTCAAAGAAAATCTAAAGCACCTGCCTAAGGGTATCTTTAAAGCCTCAGAGTCGGTTAGTGAAAGC